>CM021103.1:79702518-79731128 GCA_007115665.2 Sequoiadendron giganteum | reverse complement strand
AGTTGCTGGAGAGTTGGTAGCTGCTGGAGGGACCTTAGTTCGACATGGCTTCACCAGTGAAAGTGTTGTTATTCAAGGGAAAAATTTACCCATGACTAGAGCAAGTGGTGACAATGCTTGAATTGATAGCTTCCAACCCCAAAATCAGGGCCAAAAGGAGTTATTAATGCATGCAAGGGCGACACAGAGCCATTTCACTCGAGACCTAATCGCCTGGACACGTGTCACAAGGGTAAAGGTTTTAGATTCTTCATTTCAAACTTGGAAAACCGTTAGGACTCTAGCACGCCGCGTGGATGTCTGCGCGTTGTGCAAGCGTCCAAGGCCTAGATTTTTGGGAAACACCTTGTCAGGATTCTGTTGTTTCGTCATGTGTCCACATGGAGTCAGAATCATGAAATTTTGTCTCATGAGATTTTGTAATTAATGCTCCTAAGGTGTTATAAATGCTAGGAAAGATGCAAAAATGTGGAATTACCCCTAGGTGAAATTCTACGACATTACATTTTTCACCCACTTTAGTGGGCTCAATTTTGGAAAAAATCAGCGTCACTGAAGTAGAGATAAATTTTTTTACCCAAATTCTAGATTTTACAGAAATGTGTGTCAGGAAGCAAGATTGCATAGGTCACCAAGGTCGAGCTAACCAGTACCGAGTATGCCCCCAACTCTCGTGCTCAATGATCAACAACACAATGATCATGAAAAATTGTTCAAAATTGTATCTTGCAAAACTAAGATTTTGAGTCAGTTTCAAAAAATCAGAAGAAACTACCATGGATAGAAGAATAATCAAGAAAAAGTTGTTGATTCAAAGGAGAAAAAATGATCAAGAGGTGACTATATTCCCCCTCCTAATTTTTCCCCCAACATGGTTGGGTAAAGTCAGGAGAAATCGGGGGGCCATGAATTCTAGGAAAAATGGGCCCCTAGTGGGGTGTATATATACCTAGGTGGGCCCCCTGAAGGGTCATTTTCACTATTCACTGCGAGTAGATTGTTGACTTTTGTGAGAGAAAAGTCAACAAAATGTCGAGCAAGAGGGAGTACAAGGTGTCGAGGCTAGAGCAACTATGTGATGACATCGTTGAGGGTCACGAGGTTGACCAAGTAGGCTTCTTAGTCTCGATCTTTGTGCCTTTTTACTCATTTTTTTGGATTTTTCATGCTTCAAGGTGCGCAGGCATCTAAAATGTGCACCTGCGTCCTCTTTTTGCATTATTGTCCAGGATGTGCATTGGGGTCCTGGATCCATGTTGTCATCCCGAGGATGCACTGGCGTCTTCTAAGCGACAATGGTGGTCCGGGATGTAGGCACGTCACGCAGACGTATGGACGATGCGCATATGTCCTTTCACCTATTTGCTTATCATGATTATGTTTCTAACTTAAAATTTTTTTACTTTTTTGTAGGATTATCTAGAGATCTGAGAGCATCCCAAAGGGTGAGCATTATGCCTCATCCGTGAGTAGAGGGACCGCTTATCACTGGATGAGGTCACATATTTGGAGTGGGTTGGTCTCTGGCATGTATTCACTATGCCAGAGATGTGATACCATGACAAGATGCTCACCGATCTAATGGAGCGATGGAACGCTACCAGTTCATCTTTTCATCTACCCTACAGAGAGATGACCATCGCTCTTGAGGATTTTGTATCAAATCCTCGAGCTTCCCATCCACAGATGATGAGTGGCCTTAGATGACACCGATCGGAGTGGGAGCGTAGCGAGGGTGTTCAATATTGCACAGGGTGGACTGATGGCAGCGACGACACTGGTCACATATTTACACACTAGTATGACCAGGCGAGGACGACAACACCGCTACTACGTCGAGTGATGGTGGTGACAATTGCTTTTTGGATCACCATAGACAAGCGAGGCTCACATTTGCACGGGGGCCTCATCCTAATTATTAGGGACATGGTTGAGCACATGACTATTTTTGTCTGGGGGCACAGCATGCTAGCACACCTCTACCAGGAGCTTGAACGGTACATTCACTATGATTACCGTAGTCTTACAACATGCACACTTTTGTAGGTGTGTGCATACACCCACATCATCTTCACCCAACCAATCATTTTTCCCCAGCAACGATCGTATGATGTCCCCATGGCCCATTGGTATAATATGACAGGCCAATGGCATTTCAGAGATGTATAGTTTTGGAGGCTGTAGTTTGATACTGTCACCATAGGAGAGGTTCACTAGAGACCCCACTACTATTTTAGGTGGGTTGATGATAACCGGTTCCTTAGGAACCTACAACATGACCATTTTCTAGTGGGTCTCCGTGATTATATTATTATACCTTATTACTGGAGTCAGGTCGTGCGACAGCATGGCCGTGTACATACCATACCACCCAATGTGCCCGCATACACCAGGGCATGCCGTAGTACAATGAGGGTAGGTGATCGCTCTCACCCTTCTATTACAGACATCATCTTTTCGAATGATGATGAGCCTAATTGTGATCTTCCGACCATGGCGACGATAGATAATGTTGAGGTAGCGACTGATTACACGTGGTGGTGGGAGAGGCATTATCTTGCTCCAATTTTTGGTGAGGGTGCTCCGCAAGGGGACCTTGGCTTGCAGGAGGATGATCCCCACCAACCTCCACAGGGCAGGAGGAGAGGCCACCAATAGAGTGGTGCAAAGGAGGAGGAGGAGGTGATGCTCATGAGGTCGCGACGACGGAGGAGATCAACTCCCCCCAGCTACCCCTACCTCATCAACGCCGCTAGCCTCCACTATCCTAGTAGCAAAATCACTAGCATCTCTTGGGGCGGCCACCGATATCGATGACACAAGCCCCAGTGTTGATCCACACCCTGATCCCACATAGCAGCCAAGGGATCTAGGTATACATAGTGCATTGTTGTTACTTTCATGCTTTTCGTATCCCTTATGATTTATATATATATATATATATATATATATATATATATACACATGCCATGTGATACTGATCCCTTTCTCTCTCTTTGTGATTGTAGAGGATGCACATGTATGGATTGAGCTTATGGATCAATGTATTTCAAAGGTAGCCCCTTCTGTATCGATCCAGGGGATGGTCCTAGAGGCTTATCATCCTATTTCAGTGAGGACGCATGCCCCCACTTTTGAGACAATAGCACATCTTCAGACCACATATGAGGAGCAAGGTGTAGAGGTGGTGTAGTTGACTACGAAGCTAACAACCACTAGGGGTTAGTGAGATTAGTTGTCGAGGGAGCTATAGACGACACTCACCGAGCGAGATGCAGTAGTGAGGAGAATTGACACCGTCGAGGCGGTGTGTGACACTCTCTAGAGCCACATTCATGAGCTCGACATGTAGTCAATAGCCGTGATCCCGACAAATGTCTAAGGACTGCAGTAGGAGCTTATCCAAGTGAAGATGGAAATTTTTTTGATATAGGGGGCTTAGAGGGATACAGATGGGTCTATTTGTGTCACATTCACACCGATCTCAATTGCAAACCACTGTTCAGCCTCCACCCAGAGCACCAGAGTGGCCACTAGAGCTAGAGGGATCGGGGAGCCACATGCCTCGAGGATAGGACCCCTATCTTATATATCATTTATGTAGTCAGACGTATATATTCATACATACTTTTAGATCTTTTGTATAGAAATATATTCAGCAGCCACTCATTTTTATAGTAGTGGCCCGATACATGTACATGACATTTGATTCATACATTCAATACATATATATATACATCAATTTCAGTATCATGGATTTTCTTATGTGTATGTTTTCTATTTTCATGTTTGCTCATGCTATGGATGATATTTACTTATATGGATGTATGTTTTCATTAAATGTTAATCATGATTTAATTTAACATGCTTATTTATGTGTTTAATTAAATGCTATGATGATCTAATCATGTGATGTGATGTATGGATATTTAGCATAGTCAAACACACATATGTATGTATGTATGTGAAAGTGAGTGAATGTGAATATATGTAGTATTACTACCTTCTGGGGAGAACATCACATACATGGTACATTAGGACACTATGCATAGTATCGACGAAGACGCATCACATTGAAAGGCTCTTTTAAAGGTATTCCATCCATATATGATAATTCATAGGCACCTGAACCGTATACAGAAACCACGATGTAAGGACCTAGCCAGTTAGGACTAAATTTCCCCTTCTGATCAGGTGGCATGTTTACATTTCGCTAATTTTTGTATAGAACCAGGTCTCCTAGCTTGAAGGTCCTAGGAAGCACACCTTGATTATATTATTGAGATAGCGACCGTTGATAAGATTTAAGATGATCGAAGGCCTATAAACGACGTTCATCGAGCATTTGAAGCTGATGCAAATTGTTAACCCGATAGGTTTTATCGTCAATCACCCCCATAAGGGAAACCTGCAAAGATGGGATTTCCAACTCTAAAGGAATGATAGCTTCAGTTCTATACACAAGGTTATAGGGTGTCATTCCCATCATCATGCGAACACTCGTGCGATATGACCACAAAGAATACATTAACTAAATATGCCAATCCTTACTATGTTTATTAACTGTCTTATGAAGAATTAGTTCAAGCATTTTGTTAGAAGCTTTTGATTGACCATTAGATTGTGGATAATACGGTGTAATAAACCTATGTTGAATATGAAATTTCTCCAGGAATTGCTTTACTTCCTTGTTTTTAAATGGTGTACCATTGTCAGAAACAAGCGTAGCAGGCAGTCCAAAATGAGAAATGATGTTGTTCAATAGGAAGCTACAAATAGTTTCAACACTTGTGGATCGAAGTGGAATAACCTCAACCCATTTTGTGAAATAATCTATAGCGGTGATAGAAAAAGGTATGTCCCTTGGAAGAAGGAGGTGATATTTTCCCAATAATGTCCAACCCCCATTTTGAGAACGGCCAAGGAGAAGTTTGATTTTGTAACTCCTAAGCAGGAGCGTGGATAAGGCAGCTATGTTGTTGACATTGAAGGCACTTCTTGATGAAACCAAGGGAATCTTGTTCCGTTGTCTGCCAATAGTATCCCATGTGTATTAGTTTCCTCACTAGGGATCTACCACGGAAATGACCACCCCTAGAGCCCGCATGGGCTTCTTTAAGGGTAAGGGGTATTTCTGCTCTAGTGAGGCATCTTAGTAGCAAGCCAATATACAGTTTTTGATAAAGAACATCAAATAAGATGACATAATGTGCTGAAAGCTTCCGTATGCGAGTGTGATCATTTTTCGTTGCAGCAATAGGAAAGTTTCCATTCTTCAAGTAATTGGAGATACTAGAGAGCCACTCTCCTAAATTTGTATCAAGGAAAACCAGAGACTCGTGCACAAGTTGATCGAGAACCATCGGGGTTCAGGCGAACTGAACCACGAAGTGATATTCCTTTGTATCTTCTTCTGAAGGTACCAAGGTGTTGATAATACATGTCTCAAACTCACTGGCTGATGCCCTGTTATTGTCATTGAGCAGCAAAGTTCTTAAATATTTCATTTAAGTCTTCTACCTTTGTACCGTAGGTTCTTATCAGAGAAGGTGTATTAGCAAGGTTATCGCTATACCACAGAGCCTCTCATCGGGCACGACAGTAAAGTGGTGGAACCGCCATAATGCAGAAGCTCTTCCCTTGGGTTGTGGTGGCGCGGTTACTGCCATATCGCAAGCGTTCATTGTGTGTGCGGTGGTGATGCGGTGAATCTTCATGGTCTGGTTGTTGGAAAGTTTACCGCCATACCATGGCTTCCATCAAGTTGTTAGGCGGTAGAGCAGTGAACCATTTGCAGTCTATTTGATAGTTTACCATGATATCGTGGGATCATCTCTCGAAAGTTGAGTGGTAAAGCGGTGGACACCACCATAACATTGGTGAATTGGAATGATGGAGCGGTGGAAACTGCCATACCATTGGTGGCTTTGAAAAATGGAGCGCTAGTGCGGGGTGGTCACCACCATACTGTAGAAGCTGGTAGAATGTCAAGCGGTAGTGCAATTACCGCTATACTGCGAGTGTTGTCATCCTGTCGAGCGGTAGCGAGATAAACTGCCACACTGCGAGAGCTTGTTGAATACGTAGTGGTAGTGTGGTATGAAGAGAAAAAGCTCTAACCTGTTGATTGCCAATGTGTACATCATTCAATGGTTGATTGCTGACTTGGATAGAGGCAATTCAAATTTCTAAGAAGTTTTGATGGTTGGTCTGTGGAAGCAGTTGAATTGAATAGGTTGCACAGAGAATAATCGATCATGGCAGTTACTATACATTGTAACGTATGGAATAGTAATGGGTTGGATAGTTCGATAGATGAGTGATCGATTTTTTTTTTGAATTTCATTGTATGCTGAATGAGAGAATTTTAACAGTGTTAATTTTGTACAAGGTTGATTAGGGAAATGTTGTTGCTATAAAATCGTCATTTGAAAAGAAGAGTCTGTAACTTGTATGTAATTTGATTACTGTAATACAAGGGATCTTTCTTTGGTGTGGTGGGTTTTTCTCCTATAAGGGTTTTCCCACATAAATCTGGTGTCAATTGTGTTATGTGTTTATTTCTCTATTTTGTTATTTCTTTTATGTGCATCTTAATAAATTGTAATTGTAAACATTAAAAGGCATATCTCTCTTCTCCTCTGAGTCTTGGCATTAGGAAAATTTGTTCCGCAATCAATTTTTTTGTAACAAGTGGAATCAGAGCCTGGCCAATTGTGTTATCCTTGTGGGTAGGTTGGTATTTTGTGTCAATTTCTATTTAGTGGGAGTTTTGTAGAAGTCTAAAAATTTGTCTAATTACAGATTAAGATGGCAACAACAAGTATGTCTGGAAGGATTGAAATTGAGAAATTCAATGGCAGCAATTTTGAGTTGTGGAAACTTAAAATGGAAGACCTGTTGATGGATCATGATCTTTGGATTGTTGTGTCTTGAACGAAACCTACAGACATGAAGCAAGAAGATTGGGAACTGAAAGATCAAAAATAAAAGGGTTGATAAGACTCTGTTTGGCACTCTGTTCTCCTGAACATTCATAAAGAGAAGACTACATCTTCGTTGTGGAAGAATATTGGAGATATTTATCAAGGTAAACCCGTGGTAAATAATTTTTTCTTAAGGAAGAAGTTATACTCTTTGAAAATGTAGGAGGGCGCATCTGTGGTTGATCATTTGAATACGTTTAACACGCTGATTGCTTAGTTAACAAATGTGGGTGTGAAGATTGATAATACATATCGATGTATGTTATTGTTATGTTATTTGCTATATTCTTGGGATCACTTGGTGATGGCGATTGGGAGCACGAAAACCACTTTCAAGATGAAGGATGTCGTTGCTTCTTTGTTATCAGAAGAGATGAGAAGGAAATCTTCTGAGATGGAAAAGGAGGCTCTTGTTGTTCGAGGCAGATCGAAAGAAAATGGCAAGAAAAAGGACAAGAAGTCCAAATCAAAATCAGAAGGGAGATCAAAGTCTCCTGGCAAGAATTCCAAGGTGAAGTGATGAAATTGTGGGCAGCCTCGTCATGTCCAAAGGGATTGCAAAGGGGAGAAAAATAAGTGGAAGAGGAATTCTTCTTAGAGCGTTGCAGATGCCTTTATTGCAGCCTTGGAAACTCAGGCATCAGATGATGTCTGGTTGATTGATTTTGGAGCATCATTCCACATGGCATCTCATAGAGACTGCTTTACAAATTATGAAGAATGTGATGGTGGAAAGGTGTATCTAGCAAGAAATTCATCTTTGGAGATAGTTGGTCGTGGAAGAGTCAAAATTCATTTTCCTGATGGAAGAATTAAGGGAATTGATGGTGTAATGCATATACTAGGTCTGACTCAAAATTTACTTTATGTAAGGAAGCTGAATGATGTTGGAGTACAAGTCTCATTCTCTAGCAATGGTTGTAAAATGAGTAGAGGCTCGATGGTGCTGGCTAGGGGTGCCCGGATTGGTACTCTGTTCAAGCTGGATGGATTGGTTGTTCAATGCAATAGTGTCTCTGCAAAGTCACAAAAGGTTGTTCGTAAAGAGAAGAATGAAAATGTCCCTATTGGGGAAAATTCCTTGGAATTCAAACTTCCAATAGAGAAGAATATGCTCTGGCATCAAAGGCTCGATCACATTGGTGAAAAAGGTTTGAAATCCTTGAAAAATAAAATTTTGGTTGAGGGGCTTGATGATTGTAACCTTGAATTTGAATTTTGTGAACATTGTATATATGGAAAACAACGTTGTGTTTCATTTTATTCTAGTCCTCACAAATCTTCTGGTGTTCTAGATTATATTCATTCTAATGTGTGTGGTCCAGTGGATGTTCCTTCGTTATCAAAGTCTAAGTATTATGTTTCTTTTATTGATGATTATTCTAGAAGGGCATTTGTGTACTTTTAAAAAAGTAAATAAGTGTTAAGTTATTTTAAGGAATTTAAAAATCTTATGGGAAATCAGACTGTAAGAAAAATAAAGCGTCTAAGGATTGAAAATGGCGGTGAGTTCTATTTTGATGAGGTCGAAAGGTATTGCAAAGACCATGGAATTAAGAGGCGTAAAACAACACCTTAAACTCCACAACAAAATGGAGTTGCTGAAAGGTTAAACATGACACTGATGGAGAAGGCAAGAAGTATGTTGAGCAATACTGGTTTGGAGCAGAAGTTTTGGGTTGAGGTTGTGGCTACAACATGTCACTTGTTGAACTGATCACCTTCTTCAACACTTGTTTATAAAACACCTATAGAAGCTTGGTCTGGTAAGAAGCCCTCTCTCAGACATATTTGTGTCTTTGGCTGCGAAGTATATGTTTATGTGCTAGATGTGAAGAGATCTAAATTGGACAATAAATGTATCTTCATTGGGTATGACCTTAGTGTGAAAGGATACAAGCTTTGGAATCCTATGACTAAGAAGGTATTGTACAAAAAAAGTGTAATCTTTCAGGAGCTTAAAACTTCTTTAGTGGATCTACAGTCAGGGATGAAAGAAGAGGAAAAGGAAAATGAGGTTGTTGAGATAGCTCTAACTCCAGAAAAAGAGGAACAAAACATTGAAAGTGTACCTGAGACTGAGAAGAGTTTGAGCAACTATGAGAGTTCTGAAAGAAGAAGAACCACAACCTCAGCGTTAGCCTATGAGGAGGTCTACACATGAGAAGAAACAACCGGATAGGTATGGATTTTCTATGTTAGACTCTAGTTGTTCCTATGCTTTGATTACTAACATAGATGAGCCAAGGACTATAAAAGAGGCAACTAAAATGTCTGATTCAGATTACTAGTTGGAAGCCATGAATAAAGAAATGGTGTCATTAAGGAAAATGATACTTGGGATCTGGTTCCATTGCCTGAAGGTAGAAAGGCTATGGGTTGCAAATGGGTGTTTAAAAATAAATTTGGTCCAGATGGTTGTATTGAAAAGTATAAAGCGAGGTTGGTTGTGAAAGGTTATTCCTAGGTAGAGGGAATTGATTATGGGGAAATTTTTTCTCCCGTAGCAAAGCTGGCATCTATCAGATTTATTTTGTCACTTGCAAAAGTATATGATTTGGAGATTGAGGAGATGGATGTGAAGACAACATTTCTTCATGGTAATATTGAAGAAGAAATTTATATGTCCCAGCCTGAGCACTTTGTGACAAAAGGTAAAAAAATCTAGTTTAAAAGCTGAAAAAATCTCTGTATGGTTTGAAACAATCGCCTAGGATGTGGTACCAGAAATTTGACACATTTGTTTTGTCATTGGGATTTGTAAGATCAAAATCAGATCATTATGTGTACTACAAGACTAAAAATGATTGGGTTGTTATTATTTCCCTTTATGTTGATGATATGATGTTCATAGGAAATAATAAGTAAATGATTTCTAATCTAAAATCTCAGTTGTCTACAAAGTTTGAAATGAAACATCTTGGTGCAGCTAGGTATATTTTGGGGATGGAAATAACCAGGGACAGAAAAAGAAGAAAACTTTGGCTTAGCCAGAGTAAGTATATTAACACTGTTCTAGAGAGATTTGGTATGAATGATTGCAAGTAGCTAGTTGTTCCAGTTTTGCAGGGAACAAAACTATCTATTGAAGATTGTCCAAAATATCCTACTGAGATGGAGCACATGACCAAAGTGCCTTATGCTAGTGTAGTTGCCAGTTTCATGTATGTAATGGTTTGTACAAGGCCAAACATTGCCCAAGTAGTGGGGGTTCTTTGCTGATTTATGGCGAATCTAGGAAGGACACATTGTGATGCTGTGAAAAGGGTGTTTAGATATCTGAGGGGCACTTTGGGATATGCTCTATGTTACCATGGAAATTTGGTTGGGTCACAGAGGAGTCTCATCATTCATGGATATGTGGATTTTGATTGGGCAGGGGATGTTGACAACATAAGGTCCACCAGTGGATATTGTTTCATGATGAATGGTGGTGCAGTTAGTTGGATGAGCAAGCGACAGGCTATAGTCACTTTATCTACTATAGAAACTAAGTACATGGTAGCAACTCATGCATGTAAGGAAGCCATTTGGCTTAGAATATTATGTCTTGATATTGGTTTTGATGCAGGGAAAATTATTATTTATTGAGATAGTCAGAGTGCTATTTGTCTGGCAAAAAATCCAACTTTCCATGCTAGGACGAAACATATCAATGTATAATATCACTTTGTTTGAGATATGGTGGAGGATGGAAAGGTTGGTTTAGATAAGGTTGATATTCTGAAGAATATTGTTGATGCATTGACAAAGCCAATTTGCACGAACAAGTTCAGATGGTGTGCGAGTTCGATGGGCTTTGGGGTCTAGAATGTTCAATGAATTTAGATATTGAAAAGGGTTAAGTGAGTTCTTCGTCAAGTGGGAATTTGTTGAGAATACGTGCCTCAAACTCACTAGCTAAAGCCCTGTTATTGTCACTGAGTAGCAAAGTTCTTAAATATTTCGTTTGTCTTTTACCACTGTATCACAGGTGCTTATCAGAGAAGGCGTGGTAGCGTGATTACTACTATACCGCGGAGCCTCTCATTGGTCACATCGGTAAAGTGATGGAATCACCATACCACATAAGCTCTTCCCTTGGGCTACGATGGAATGGTTACCGCCATACTGCAAATGGTCATTGTGTGTGTCGAGGTGACATGGTGAATCTTTGTAGTCTGGTAGTTGGATAGTTTACCGCCATACCACAGGTTCCATCAAGTTGTCAAGTGGTAGAGCGGTGAACCATTTGTAGTCTATTTGGCAGTTTATCATGATACCGAAACATCATCTCTCCATAGTCGAGCGGTGGACACCGCCATACCGTTGGTGACTTGGAACAATGGAGTGGTAGAGAAGTGGAAACCGCCATACCGCTGGTGGCTTTGAACAATGGATCGGTAGTGTGGGGTGGTCACCTCCATACCGTGGAAGATGGAAGACTGTCAAGCAGTAGTGCGGTTACCGCTATACTACGGGTGTTGTCATCTTGTCGAGTGGTAGCGAGGTAAACCGCCACACCACGAGAGCTTGTTGAATACGCAGCAGTAGCACGGTATGAAGAGGAAAATCTCTGACTTGTTGATTGCTGACTTGGATATAGGCAGTTCGAATTTCTGAGAAGTTTCGATTGTTGGTCAGTGGAGGTTGTTGAACCAAACCGGTTGCACAAAGAATAATTGATCATGGCAGTTACTATACATTGTAACATATGGAATAGTAACGGGTTGGATAGTTCGACAAATGAGTGATCAAAGGTTTTTTTGAATTTCATTGTATGTTGAATGAGAGAATTTTAATAGTGTTAATTTTGTACAAGGTTGATAAGGGAAATGTTACTGCTGTAAAATCATCATCTGAAAAGAAGAGTCTGTAACTTGTATGTAATTTGATTACTATAATACAAGGGATCTTTCTTTGGTGTGGTGGGTTTTTCTCTCGTAAGGATTTTCCCACATAAATCTGGTGTCAATTGTGTTATGTGTTTATTTCTCAATTTTGTTATTTCTTTCATGTGCATCTTAATGAATTGTAATTCTAAACATTAAAAGGCATATCTCTCTTCTCCTTTGAGTCTTCGCATTAGGAAAATTTGTTCAGCAATCGAATTTTTCCTAACAAGTGGTATCAAAGCTTGGCCAATTGTGTTATCCTTGTGGGTAGGTTGGTTTTTGTGTCAATTTATGTTCATTTTGTACAAGGTTGATCAAGAAAATGTTGTTGTTGTAGAATTGTCATCTGAAAAGAAGAGTTTGTAACTTGTATGTAATTTTATTACTGTAATACAAGGGATCTTTCTTTGGTGTGGTGGGTTTTTCTCCCCTAAGGGTTTTCCCATGTAAATCTAGTGTCAATTATGTTATGTGTTTATTTCTCTGTTTTGTTATTTCTTTCATATGCATCTTAATGAACTGTGATTGTAACCATTAAAAGGCACATCTCTCTTCTCCTCTGAGTCTTGGCATTAGGAAAATTTGTTCTGTAATCAAATTTTTCCTAACACAAGGAAGCAGTGCTTGCCATGGCATCTGCATGTCTATTTTCTCGCTTAGGAATGTTGTTTATTGTGAAAGAGGAAAACTGATTAAGCAAGGAAAAAGGGAGGTCTCAATATCAAGACAAATTACTTTGTTTAGCTTGATAAGTTCCCATGATTTGATTCACAATAAGTTCACAGTCACCTAGTATACGAAGATGTTTAATTTTCAACACCATCGCAACACACAAACAAATAATAAGAGTTTCATACTCGACGATATTATTAGTGTAGGGAAAATATAATCAAAAGGAAAGGGGGACCGGTTTACCTTCAGGGGATATCAGGACCACACCCGCTCCATAATCAATTTGACACCTCGATCCATCAAGGTACATCTTCCATTTGAGGTTATAGTTGATTGTGAAGATATTCTCATTAGGGAATAGATCCAACCCAGGGAATGAGTGAGGCGAGGGAGCGTCTGCCAATTGGTCAGTAACCGCTTGTCCTTTTACTGATTTTTGAGTGAATTTTTTTATATCAAACTCAGAGAGAAACATAACCCACTTCGCTACTCTCCCAGCAAGGTCGACGCTAGAGAACAAATGTTTCAAAATATCTTTTTTTACTATGACGTGAGTTTCAACATGGAGGAGATAGTACCTCAGCTTCTGAATAGCGAATAAAAGAGCAAGGCACTACTTCTCTATGGACAAATAATGTGTTTCACAATCGAAAAGGACATGACTAATGTAGTAAACCACTCTCTCTCTTCCTGCATCATCATACTAAGCCAACAAGGCGTCCAAAGCGTATGGTGAAGTAGCAAGGTAAAGAAGGAAAGGTCTATCTTGCATGGTCGACATCAACGCATGAGGATTGGTCAAATAAGCTTTGATGGATTCAAAAGCTCTCTGAAATTTTGTTGGTGCTCCAAATCGAACCAAACCAATGAATCCTAAAGACTTAGCCAATGTCTTATACTTGGACTCAAAAGGGGATTCAGCCAATTGAAGATTCAGTCAAAGACTGGGATCTTCTACACTTATGGCTCTGTAGGACCAAGGTGGGTCAACCTACACAATGTCTAAATTTAATTCAACCATATACACCAACATTGCTTTTTACAGCAGACAATTCCCAATGAAATTACACTAAGGAAAGAATTAATAACCTCAAATCTGGCTAAACCCTTGGTATAATCAACACTAACTCAACAATTGGGAAGTAGGACAACACCAAACCACAACCAACAACAGGATTTAAAATTATTTTTATATTTAAACTTGTTTCTGAGATGCATAAACTGAATAATAGATCAGCGCCAATTCTGGGTCATGGAGTCAAATTCATAAAGAAAATTTCATCAGCAAATAGACATCAACCAATGGATTTAAATTGCTAATTTATTACACCAACATATCCTCTCCTATTATCAATCAAATTCTTCTTATCAAATCCAACCTACACATTTCAATCACAATTATCTGCTCAAAGCATTTAACCATTTCACTAAAACAGACTCATAAATAGATAAAACAATCTCATGAAATTTGAGATGACAAACTCAAAATACTTTGTATTATTGAATTCATATGATTTAATTGTACAAGTATAGAGACAATCTGAAGATGTTCATGAATGTGTAAACATTTTGAAGACATTCATGATATTCTAGCAAAAAATAACTGATATTTTCTCATAAAATCAGAATTCACAACTTACAGACCCAACTAATGACTCAGAATTAAACATTTCTCTATCTACCCTAGCCCCATACATGAGTTCAAAACAAAACTCAACCTCTGAACCCCTTACAAACGAGAATAGAAAAGAAGATATAGGAGAACAAAAAGCTCTAGAGGAATCCCTAAAGTTGATCCAGAGATTCCATCTCGAATCTTCATTCACCATTGATCAACAAATCTGAAAAGCCTCTCTCCTCTCTCTGCAACAAACTTATGCTTCCTTCAATTTTCCTTGGCCTCAAGCAACAGAAAAAATTCCCATGTGATGAAACTTATTGTTTCACCTGTTGTGTTGAAATAACCTGTGCCCGTGAAAACTTCATATTTCTATTTATTTATTATGTTGTAGCTGCACATTATTTTACTTTTAACAAAGTAAAATATTCTCCTTTTATTTAAAAAATTCTTTATCTTCCCCTGCCACTGAAATATTCCTCTTAGTGAATAATTATTCGCTTCACAAAATTCTCCCTTGCACTATACCTTTAAAAAATTTCCCTCCTTTTAAAATAGGAATGGAAATTTCACAGACATATTAAAAATTTATGAGGGCCCACCCTTTTCCTTGTATTCTCGAGAGACTTTTAGTTTTAAAATATTTTACCTTCTTTCAAATGAAACCCCATTAAAATATTTCCCATTGATTAAATTAAAATGCACCCACAACCCTTCACTTTTGTTGGGCCCACCTGTGCCATGTGGCACAATCTCACCATTTCGTTGGAAATAAATGGCAAACACTTTTATCTCGTAGGCCAGCAAGCAACAGAGGAGATTGCATCTGCATTTCACACTCTTTCTCCGTCGTTGGATCTTATTCTACTTTACTCTCATACTTTTGCCCTTAATTCTTTAGGCATTTTGCAGTTTCACCTAGACATGGTGGAAAGAGCCATACTTGCTCGATCCAATCACTTCCTTTGTTAATCTCTTCATTCGCTTGAAGTTCCATAAAATTTTCAACAAATTTATTCCATGCATATGCTCCTCTGTTTGGTGTGTGGACGAGTCCAAAAAAATTGAGCCCTCTCCTCAGCTAATATAGGCTTCCTCTTCAATGGGCACATGTGGGCTCTCCTTTCATATCATACACTTGCTTGCAAGTCTTCGACAAATGACTCTGTGTGTACTATGCAATCACCATATCCCAAGAGATTACATCTGCCTGAGAGTCACTGAAGCCATTTCAATAATCCTTTTCTATTTCACATATGAGGGTGCCTCCTACTGCACAAACTCCTTCCCCAATTATGTGCACCCTTTAATCATTTCCACGAGTAGTTTTGTGCAAACAAGGCATGGAGGATGTTGTGAAAGGTTGAGGAGTTCAGTTATACAGGGACCCATCACGTTGCTTGAAAGTTTCTAAGGCCTTCTCACAAATTGATTGAGGGCGCATTCTGCAGACATGGCATCTCACGAGACCATTTTTTTTATTTGAGACATTCGCCATCCTACACGCCTGAATGGATGTCCATAAGACGTTCCAAAGCTCTTAGACTCATCCATACATTTTCTTCTCAATGCGTTTTTGTTGTTCACAGGTGAACATTGGGCCCCATACCTTTGTCGAATTCAATTACTAAAAAAAATAATATCTAAAGGCTTTTCAATAATCCCCTTAAACATTTGATAAGGGTCATATCCATTTCCAAGCCCGCACCTGTTGAGCGTTAAAGAAACAGAGCATTAGGAAAAACAGAGCATATTTTAGACAGAGAAAGAACATAGAAAAATAGAATATATTTATTTGCAACAGCAACATACAACTTTTTAATTTACATAGAGAACTGAATAGGTGATTTCTATATTTATAGATCTCTGTAGAGATCTCTAGAAGGATTCAAATGATAAGCTGGAGAATGCATACATGAGAATTGTCTAGAAGGTAGAAGTTTCTGGAGTAGTCTGAAAGAAGGAGTGCTAAGGAAGAAGTCTAGACAGTTCTTAATTAATGCTACACCTACTTCAGCACTAAAGTAAAATAAACATTACTCCAACACCCCCCCATAATGTTTATTTGGAGAGAGTAGCAACTTCCCTGAGATGTAACAAGTTTCTTAGTTTGAAAAATTTTACAATAGGTAATGCTTTTGTAAATATATCTTCAATTTAATCCTTTGTCCCACAAAATTGTAGCTCCACCTCTTGATTTTCAATTAGATCCCAAACAAAATGATGATGCACTTCTATATGCTTAGACCTAGCATGATATACAAGATTTTTTGCTAGCTTGATGGTGGTTTGATTATCACAAAACATAGTAGTGGGAGATCCTTTTGGATGGTGTGTTTCTTCAATTAGCCTTCTAAGCCACAATGCTTCTTGAGATGCCTTTGATGAACCAATATATTTAGCTTTCATAGATGATAGTGATACGGTTGCTTGCTTCTTGTTGCTCCAAGAAATTGGTCTTGATCCAAGATGAAAGATATATCTCACAGTTGATTTTGTATCATCAATATCACCTGCATAATCAGAATTTGTATACCCAACTAAAGTAGGCTCTCCTCCATATTTGTATTCAATGTTGAGCTGATAAGTACCCTTAATATATTTTAGTATTCTTTTAGCTGCTTTCCAATGTTCAATGTGTGGATCTGCCATGTACCTGGATATAATACCAACTGCATATGCAATATCTGGTCTAGTTATAGTAAGATACAAAAGACTCCCAACTAATTGTTTATAAAAATTTCCATCCACCTTCTTTTGAGTAGAGTTAGCACTCAATTTTAATCCTACTTCACATGGTGTATTAGATGGTTTGCAATTACTCATTTTAAATCTTTTCAATACATCAAGAGCATGTTTAGTTTGAGAAAGCATGATCCTTCCTTCTTGCCATATTTGCATGCCCAAAAAATAGTGCATCGACCCTAGATCAGTTATTTCAAAAGCTTGTTTGAATTGATCCTTGGTTATTTCAATGTTGTGTGTGTGATCTCCTGTAATAATTAAGTCATCCACATATAATACAATAACAACAACTTTATCATCACTATGCTTTACATACACATTCGGATCAACTTTACTTCTTTTAAATCTTGCATTAATAAAGTACTCATTTATTTTGGAGTACCATGCCCTTGGGGCTTGCTTAAGACCATATAATGTTTTTTTAATTTACACACTAGATGTTCTTCACCACTTTTAACAAATCCTAGTGGTTGTTGCATGTAAATTTCGTCTTTTAAATCACCATGTAGAAATGCACTTTTTACATCCATTTGAAAGATTTTCCAACCAAATTTTGAAGCTAGAGCAACTATTGTATGAATTGAACTCATTTTAGCAACTGGAGCAAAGGTTTCAGTATAATCAATACCTTCTGTTTGTGAGAAGCCTCTAGCCACTAGCCTCACTTTGTGTTTTTCAATAGCTCCATCTGATGTGAACTTTATTTTGTAGGTCCACTTGCAACTAACCACACTTTTACCTTTTGGAAGAGATGTCAATTCCCATGTTTCAATTTTCATCAAAGAATTGTATTCATCTTACATTGATGCCTCCCATTCTTCTTTTCCTTTTGCTTCCTCATATGTACTTGGAGTGTCAACCTGCATCACCCTAGTCATAAGAGTATAGTTAGAAAACATATTTCTAGATCCTTCTTGGTAGATTTCATGGATGCTTCTAGTCTTTTGTGTGTCTTCATTATCACTTTCACTTGATACTTCAACTTGTGTTCCTTCTCCTCCTGCAGAAGATTGCACACCTTGATTTGGATCATTAGTAGACTTATCTTCATCAATCAAGTTTGGAAAGTAAGATAATGTAGGATAATGTTCACTCTCAATATCTTCATCAAACCATACATTTCTTTTAATATGAATTTCATCTATTTTAGGATTATATAATCTATATCCTTTTGACTCCTCACTATACCCAACCATTATTCACTTCTCACTTTTTCTTTCAAGTTTGTTCCTTCTTTCATCAGGAATGTGGGCATATGCATTACAACCAAAGACTCTAAAATGAGATACTACAGGCTTTCTACCACTCCATGCTTCTTCTGGTGTTATATTCAAAACTGCCTTAGTAGGTGTTCTATTCAAAATATAAACTACAGTACTAATTGCTTCAACCTAAAATTTAGCTTCTATATTTCTAGAATGAAGCATGCATCTGGCCATTTCTATTATAGTTATATTTTTTCTTTTTGCAACTCTGTTTTGTTGGGGTGTGTAGGAGACAGTTGATTCCTTCTTTATACCATGTTGTTTACAAAAATCTAAGAAATCTTTGTTCATACATTCCATACCTCTATCTGTTCTTATTATCTTTAAAGATCTTCCATTTTGATTTCCACTCAATGCCTTAAACTCTTTAAATTTATCAAACACTTCATCCTTCCTTTTTAGAAAATATACCCAAATTCTTCTAGTGTAATCATCAATAAAGGTGAGGGCATACCTTGATCCTGCAAGTGATGGTGTTCTAAAAGGACCCATTACATCACTATGAACTAAATGTAAAGGAGTTTTTGCTCTCCATGATTTACCTTGTGGGAAACTTTCCACATGTTGTTTTCCCATTGTAAATCCTTCACACACTTTGTGACTTGATGAGATTTTTGGAAGCCCATGCACCATATATAATTTCTCCATAAGCTTGAGACTTTGATAGTTGATATGTCCCATACGCTCATGCCATAACTTGCTCATATCATCATATTTGGCAATAACACACATATTCTTATTTCCACATTTAGAAGTGAATTCTTGGAATTTATATAACCCATTCTCCATTTTACCAATTGTAGTCACTTTGTAATTATTACTCACATCCTTGATTAAACATTTGTCATTGTAAAATTCTATTTTATACCCTTGATTAGCAATTTGAGATACAAAAAGAAGATTTGTCTTCAATTCTGGAACTAACTTCACATTTTTTAACCCACCATTATCAATTTTAACGTTTCCAGTTCTTTTAACTTCTAAAGCACTATTATTTCCCAAATATATCTTCTATGTATTGCTTTCACTTATTGATTCAAATTGCTCCTTGTTATGAGACATATGTTGTGTAGCACCAGAATCAATAACCCAGTCATCCTTAAAAGAGTTATTTGCTTTAAATGCAACACAAAAAGCATTAATTTTAGAGTCAAAAGATTTTGTAAACTTATTTGTCTTCCTTTCACTATCTTTAATCCTCTTATAACATTCATTTGCTTTGTGACCCATTTTTCCATAATAATTACATTTCCATTTGCTTTTATTATAATCCTTAGATGGGACATTTGTATTCTCATACTTCCAATTTCTTTCTCTAAACTGATTTTCTTGTGACTTTTTGTTATTTTGTTTCCCTTTCATTATGAATTCTTGAGATTCATCATTAAATGACTCTCTTGCTTTAATTTTATATTTTTCTTCTTGCATTAGCTTAGAACATAACTCTTCAGATTTAATACTCTTTAATTTATCTGTAGTATCTAGTCCCCTTATAAATGATTGATAAGATCTTGGAAGACTTTGTAAAACTATTTGCACAAAATCTTTATCATTAATATCTTTTCCGAGAGAAGCAAGCTCATTTTTCTTTTCCTTTAATTTACTTAAATGAGGGGTTAACTCTTGTGAACTTGATAATTTTATATTATATAATTCTGCAGTGAAAGATAGGATCCATACATCACTTGAATTTTGATATTTATTCTTCAAAATTTATCATACTTTGACTCCACTTCTTTCATTGCGAACTTCTGGAAAAACTTCCTTTGAAAGTGTAGACTTGATTAATGTTGCTTCCTATTTGTCCCTTGTATCCCAATCTTCTTGATCTTTTCCACTACTTGTTGGTCTCTTTTCACTATCATTAACAATTTCATAACAATTTTGAAGTGTTAGAAAAATCTCCATACGAGACTCCCAATCATAATAATTCTTTCCATTTAACTTAATTGTAGGTAGAGGAAGACCAATGAAATCCATTATATTAAATTCCCTCTTTTTGAGATGAGAATTAAATAGACTTCAAAAATCTTTAACACCCAGATTAGAAAAATTGAAAATTTCTCACCAATTTTTTGTGTAGAAATTATTTCCTTTACTGCAATAATATTCACTTGCCACAGTCAATTCTTAGTGCTTCTCTCAACCAAATTGCAACCTGCAAAAACAAAGTTCTGATACTACACAATCTCCAAATCACTGCCCAAGATTTAAGATAGCTCTGATACCAATGTTGAGCTTTAAAGAAACAGAACATTAAGAAAAAAAAAGCATATTTTAGACACAGAAAAAACACAGAAAAATAGAATATATTTATTTACAGCAGCAGCATACAACTTTTTAATTTACATAGAGAATTGAATAGGTGAGTTCTATATTTATAGATCTCTTTAGAGATCTCTAGAAGGATACAAACGATAAGCTGGATAATGCATACAGGAGAATTGTCTAGAAGGTAGAAGTTTCAGGAGAAGATAGAAGTTTCTGGAGTATTCTGAAAGGAGTGATAAGGAAGAAGTCTAGACAGTTCTTAATTAATGCTACACTTACCTCAGCACCGAAGTCAAATCAACATTACTCCAACAACACCTAGTGATCTGTTGCCACAGTCTTTATATAGATCTCAAACATTATCAAGAGACGTTATCATGTCTTGAGTTCCTCCAATGGCACAAGCAAAGAGGGAGATGGGAAGGATCGTGGAGTTGTAGCATTATCGTTGGATCCTCTCATGAAGCCTTCATACCAAGACAAGATCGAACCCTCCTCTGTTTCGAGCCACTTCAAGATTTTTTATGTGTTCTTCCTGTGCAACCCTTGTCTTATCATATTGGCCTCCAAATACTTTAAATAGTTCTAAGTGTCAGTGCATTCAAGCCACACACAAGGGGAGTCACGCTTGATGCACCTTAACCATTTGCGCAGACCATCCATTTCCAACACAAATGCTTCCTTGTTCAAATTCATTTTAAGCCCGAGCCATGATTGCCAAACTAATTATGCATCCACATAATCAGGAGACTTCAAACATAATAATATGAGGAAAGATTTACCTTTTTAGTATCATGCAGCGAATCAAACAATTTTAGCAAGACTAAATGGTATTGGGGCTTTATCCCATGACAAGTTGACTATAACAAAACCTTCCTCTTAGCATTTGCGTGGAAAACTTTCAAGAGCCTTTTCAACCAAGAAATTCCTTGATCAATTTTGGTACATTTTCATTGCAAGCACAAACTGCCCCCTACGCAAATTAAACATACTTAATTTTCGCATCCACCAAGCATCACACAAAGATGCTTCCTATAGCAACCACCTAAACTCACGCATACTCCTTCTTTTGCAATATTAGAAGACCTCTTCCTACTCTTGCCAACATGTTCTCTATTTGCAATGCCCATTTCTTCACTTGATCCCGACTTTCTACCATTGTATCATAAGCTTATGAGATGTGCTTGGAACCAAACTTGATCCAACCCATTCTTGCATCGAATCCCTATTACCTTCTTTGTTCAATATGTTGGCAACCATTTCCCCTCCACAAAATGATGGTGAAACTGATATATAACAAGGGAGGCCTGTACATATATATGAATATTATGATATTTAGTTAGTATTCTTTAAGCCACACAGAGCTGCAATCAATTATGGCAATTTTCCTTAAGAGAGGATGTTATTGGGCCTAAACAAATCCTCAATCCTCCCACTAATCAGAGAAGAGCAAAGAGAGATCCATGCCATAATTGGCAAGCGAGTCAGTCAACTGCAATGCTCCATCATCTCCATGCATATGTTGGGTTCCCTATATATTGCAATGTTTCATTGATTTTTAAAATCCCTAAAACATTTGCCACACTGAAATAACCAACCCTATAGACTAAACCAGATCATTGTACCCAATTACCAAAACTCCATAAATATCTCTTATGATAAACACCTCAAAATACATTTTGTAGTGTCAATGATCACCATCCAATTAATGGCATAACTTTCAAACTCTATATCTGAAAAATGGATCTCACTTTGCATTTTAAATTTTGAAGGCACACAATTTTTTCAATGGTGAAAAGCATGCCAGGTCCCATATGGGCCCGGCTAATTTTTTTTTTGTTTTCAAACAACTTCTATGCTCAAATTGACTTTAGGAATCTTTTGAATGTATCTGGCATGAAGATCTGAAATGGGTTGTCACTAAAACTCATTTTCAGGCATGTTTGCAAAATAGTGAAAACTGGCCATGTGAGCTCTGGAATCACCTCTGAAAATTGCACAAACGACCTTCTTAAGCTATAAAAACTCACAAGCATGTAGACGTTGGTACAAATAATGCAAAAGAAAGAAAAATCAGAGAAATCAATCACGGGGCAAAATTTATTAACTATTAAAGTTGTTTACTCAAACCTTCTGCAACAAATAGTTGTTCTGAACCAATTGAAATTGAAATTAATCCAATAGGCATGACCATATAGCATAAAGTCCCCCAAGGGGTGGTAAAGGTTGTCTTGTACTGACTGTCTGGATTAATACGGAACTAATTATAACCCACAAACCCATCCATAAAAGATAACAATGCATAGCCTACGGTCGAGTCCACAATCATATCTATATTAGGTAACGGAAAATAATCTTTGAGAGAAGCCTTGTTAAGGTCCCGAAAGTCAATACATATACAAATATGACCGTCATGTTTGCTAATAGCGATAATATTCAAAATCCAGGGAGAATAGTCAATGGGATGGATAAAGCCTACTTTCAATGGCTTCTCTATCTTGGTCTTGACCATTAAAGCTACCCTAGGATTGATCTTTGAATTTTTTTGCTTAACGGGCTTGGCGTCGACACATAGAACGATATTATGGACCACTATAGATTCATCAATACTGGGCATATCTTCATATATCCAAGAGAATATGTGAGGGTAAGCATGCAAGAGAGTGGAGTGTTCATCTGCTTCCTCAGAAGAGAGGCATTTCCCAATCTTGATTACCCTTTCTGTAGATTTAGTATCTGCGGGGACTTTGATAGTATCCCCTTTAAGGAGGGAATTGTGGTCCTCAGAATGAGATATCATAACATCATCGCTAACATTAGATAGAGGCTTCTCCTCCTCAATGCTCAGAATGGATTCTCTAGAGTACGCTTGTTTGTGTAAGCAATATAGGAATCGTTTCTTGTGATGATAAGGAGGCAACAGAGAATAAGCACCTATAAATTCCCCCAATGCTTCATTTGAAGATAAAATATCTATAGGGACCTTCTCGACTTGTCCTCTTTCTTTTATCAACTCAGGATGGATCAAACCCAACAGTTCGATCGAGATCATATTAACACTCCACCAAGGTTTTTGTCTAGATTTCTCAATGAGGCATCCCAAACACAGATGTCATTGTCATTGCTTAAACTGGGTAGGGACTTGTATTCCTTGTTTGATACATCCTAGGCCTTTCTCTCCATAGCTATATCGAGAAGTGAGTTCATAACCGAATCGGTAACGAGCTTGCAGAGTTTCGGGTGGGGGTGGCTCTATGTAGAATGTCTCATTCCACCAATGGACATCGAAATTTTCTATGGGAGCGGTCCCACTTCCCTTACTCAGTTCGCAAACATCAACCTTCTTTTCAAAGACAACATCACTCTCCCGGGGAGGAGCGGTCTCCTGGATAGGATCACACTTTGCTTCTTCAACAAGAGGGTTACTCATCCTCTTGTTAGCAAAATATTGGAATTCTATATTGGAGGGTTCTAACTTGTACTCCACTATGAAGAATTCAAAGAAGTTCAAGGAACCCCAGTCGTCACCTAAGAGAGCATTCATCTCAAGAGATGAAGGAGAAGACAGAGGGGATTCACATTTTTTTGTCTTAGGCAGTTCATCTCGGTTGATAGTCGCTCAAGGAACAACCTATGCAGTAGGTATCAATGAGGAACAAGCCATAGCGTCATTGGTTAAGGAAGGAATACAATTCTTGAGAGTGGAAGCAACTGAATTACGACTAGAAACGATTAGAAAACAAAGGTACATAGCTTATGGGTATGCTTTAACTGTAACCACTCGATTTTTAGCAACGAACTTCAAGGAATGATGTAGGTTAGAAGTTACTGCACCCATACCATGAATCCAAGGTCTTCCTAAAAGAAGATTGTACGGTAACAGGTCAGGCATTACGTAGACCAACGTAGGCAAAGTAACGGGGCCCAACTACAAAGGTAACATTATCGTACCTAAAGCTTGGCTACCGACATTATGAAACCCACGAATATATAAGGAAGAAGCCACTAAGGAGGATGAATCAACCTTGATTTTAGGTAGTAGATCTATGTTGCTGACATTGAGAGCTAAGCCAGTGTCAACGAGGGTATGTCTAATAACGATGTTGTTAACATTTACTATGATCATCAAATGTTTCGCTTGTTTCTGCATGTCCTGAGGCGAGAGTTCTTGCAGGTGGAATGTAATATTCAGCGAATCCGCTTGAATATGTGCAATCAACGCATCGACATCCGTAGGCCTAGCGGAGGTAGGAAAGAGAATCTTTTGTAAGGCTTCTTGCAACATCCCTTGATAAACCAGACCGGTCTGAAGCAAATACTAAAGTGAGATCTTAGCCAGAGTAAAACAAAGTTGTTCAACAAGATCATAATCGCTTGGTGCTTTGATCACGGGTTTAGGAGCTGGAGGAAGGTCAGGATGAGATGGAGGCAAAGAAGTAGGAATTTGGTCTGGCTGCGATGTAGGAACAACAACTTGTTGTTCTAAGTTTTGTATGTTTCTCCTTGTAGGGTACGTATGTCCGAAAATATTATAAGAAGTAGAATTAGTAGCCTCAAAAATCTTGAATATAAGTCTGATGGATTGCTACAACCTGAAATCCCATAGACGGAATAGTCCCTTCTAGGGAAAAGCTCAGCTGGGGTCACATAAATGAAGGGTTTCTTAGGGCTTGGAGGAGCCATAGAAAATGTACTACCACATTTACTGACTCATCAGATGGCAAGGAAGGAGTTTGTTCTGAAGATTTACAGATAGGGGAGAGTGCATCTAAGAAATCACCTAGAGCATCTTCCAACATATCAAAATATTTTTCAGAAAAAGACTCACCATAGCTAGACAACGTTATGAAAATGGATCTGACGGTTCATGTTGGGTTCACAAAAATGTGATATAAGAGGGATTTTTTACACACGATTCTCTTTCCTCTCAAGAGATCACCAAGGAATGAACTGCCCTTATACACCTCAAACTGAATGGATCAATGAAATCGTGACGAGAATTTAGAAAGCAGTTTCAGGGTCTGAAAGAGCAATACTTCTAAGTTCCAATATCCAGCTGAGGAGCTCTCAGCCAAAAGACGTCAGCGCAGTTCTAGGATGCCAAAGCGGCACACTATCATCCACAAGACATGCTGGCATTCTAAGGTGCAGGGAGCTCAGGAGCTCAGGCAAATGAAACAAAGTCTTACTTCTTGACTCGGACCAGGAGACATGAGAAATCAAACAATCAACAGAAAGCTAAAAACTAAAAGAGAATGCGAGAAAACTTGAAACAAGGTTACCTTCATACGTTTGAATCTTTAACCTAAGCTTCTACCCATAACCTGCACACCAAAGGTCAAGGGGAAAAGGTTGGGGCTGTATAGGGGCCTACCTCAATCAGACCCCTGCATTGGTGTTACCACCTCCACGGACAACCAAGATTGGTAGAGAGTGTAAAGGAAATAACAAAGTATGTTATGAAAACAAAACCCGCTTCAGAGTAGAGCCCGCATAACAAAATAGTAAATGAAATATAAGGAGTGATAAGGAGAGAGAGCATTAACCGTGGGTCAAGACCCTCTTCTGGAGCACACAGACACATCGCAAAGTGCTTGCTTGAGAGCTGGTAGCTGTTGGAGGGACCTCAGTCTGGCATGGCTTTGCTAGTGAAAGTGTTGCTATTCAAGGGAAAAACTTACCCAAGACTAGAGCAAGTGGTGACAATGCTTGAATTGATAGCTTCCAACCCCAAAATGAGGGCCAAAAGGAGATTTTAATTCATGCAAGGGTGACACAGAGCCATTTTACTTGAGACCTAACTAGTAGGACACATGTCACAAGGGTCAAGGTCCTAGATTCGTCGTTTCAAACTCGTAAAATCGTTAGAATGCTAGCGCACCGTGCAGATGTCTGTGTGCCACGCAGGCGTCCAAGGACTAGATTTTCGGCAAACACCTTGTCAAGCTTCTTTCGTTTCACCATGTGACCACATGGAGTCGGAATCGTGAGATTCTATCTCATGGGATTTTTTCATTAATGCTCCGAAGGTGTCATAAATGCTAGGCAAGATGCAAAAATGTGGAATTGCCCCTAGGTGCAATTCTGTGACATTACAGGTAAAATTTTTAAGGGTTTAGGGTTAAAGGGTTTATGGTTGTGGGTTAAGGGTTGAGGGTAGAGGGTTTAGGGTATAGGTTTGAGGGTATATGGTTGAAGGATTAGGTAGAGGGTAGAGGTTTTAAGGGTAGAGGGATTAAGGGTTGTGGGTCAAGGGTAGAGGGTTTAGGGTTTAAGGGTTTAGGGTTGAGGGTAGAGGGTTTAAGGTTTGGGATAGAGGGTAGAGGTTTTAAGCGTTTAAGTGTAGAGGGTAGATGATTTAAGTGTTAAGGGTAGAGAGTAGAGGGTTAATGGTATAGGGGAGACAAATAGGAGTGAGTGATTGAGTGAGAGAGAATTGAGGGTATAGGTTTGAGGACCTATAGGGTTGATGGTTTAGTGTATTGGGTAGAGGGTAGAGGGTTTAAGGGTTTAGGATTGATGGTTTAGGGTTGAGTGTTTAAGGGTTTAAGGTTTGATGGTTTAGGGTTGAGGGATCAGGGTAGAGAGGGAGGGAGGGATGGATGGATAGAGAAGTAAGATGGAGAGAAGGAGAGAAGAGGAGGGAGGGACATATATATATGAGAGTTGAGGATCCAATGTATAGGGTAGAGGGTCTAGAATTGAGGGTATAGGATTGACGACCTATAGGATTGAGGGATTAGGGTATTGGGTCAAGGTTATAGGGTTAAGGGATTCGGGTTGAGGGTGGTTGAAGGATTGGGGTTCAGAGTCCAATGTATAGGGTAGAGGGTATCAAGGTTTAGGTTTTAGGGTTTGAGGGTTGAGGATTGAGGGATTAAGGGTTGAGGGTTGAGAATTGAGGGTTGGGGGTTTAATGTATAGTGTAGAGGGTAGAGGGTAGAGGGTAGAGGGTAGAGGGTAGAGGGTTTAAGGGTTGAGGGTTGAGGGTTTAAGGTTGAGGGTACATGATTGAGGGTATAGGGTTGGGGGATTAGTGTTGAGGGTCTAATGTATAGGATATAGGGTATAAGGGTTGAGGGATTAGGGTTTGAGAGTTGAGGGATTAGGGGTCAAGAGGGTTGAGGGATTAGGGTAGAGAGTTTAATATTTGCGTTTAAGGGTTTAAGGGTTGAGGGATTAGGGTTGAGGGTAGAGGATAAAGAATTGTGGACAGAGGGTAGAGGGTTTAAGTGTTGAGGGATTAAGGGTGAAGAGGGCTAAGGGATTAGGGTAGAGAGTTTAATAAGTGGGTTTAAGGTTTGATGCATTAGGTTTGAGGGTAGAGGGTTTTAGGTTGATGGTAGATGGTTTAATGGTTTAGGGTTTAAGGGTTGAGTGTTTAGGTTTTAGGGTTTAGGGTTGAGTGTTTCAGGGTTTCAATTTTGAGGGTTTAGGGTTGAGGGTTGAGGGTTGATGGATTAGGGTTGAGGGTATGAGGGTTTAAGGGTTGAGGGTTGAGGGATTAGGGTTGAGTGTATAGGGTATTGGGTTGAGGGTATAGGGTAGAAGGTTTAAGGGTTTAGGGTTAAAGGGTTTAGGGTTGAGGGTTAAGGGTTGAGGGTTTAGGGTTTAGGGTATAGGTTTGATGGTATATGGTTTAAGGATTAAATTTGATGATATAGGCTTGAGGTTATATGGTTGAAGAATTAGCTAGAGGGTAGAGGGTTTAAGGGTAGAGGGATTAAGGGTTGTGGGTTGTGGGTAGAGGGTTTAGGGTTTAGGGTAGATGGTAGTGGGTTTAAGGGTAGAGGGTAGAGGATTTAAGTGTTAAGGGTAGAGGGTAGAGAGTTAAGGGTAGAGGGGAGAGAGATAGTAGTGAGAGAGAGAGAGAATTGAGGGTATAGCGTTGAGGACCTATAGGGTTGATGGTTTAGTGTATTGGGTTGAGGGCAGAGGTAGAGGGTTTAGGGTTTAGGGTTTAGGGTTTAAGGTTGAGTGTTTAAGGGTTTAGGGTTGAGGGTTTAGGGTTGAGGGATTAGGATTGAGGAATCAAGGTAGAGAGGGAGGGATGGATGGATAGAGAGATGGAGGGAGAACTGAGATAGAAAGGAGATAAGAGGACAAAAGGACAAAGATATATGAGGGTTGAGGATCTAGTGTATAGGGTATAGGGTTGACGACTTGTAGGGATGAGGGA
>CM021103.1:78958784-79055100 GCA_007115665.2 Sequoiadendron giganteum | reverse complement strand
TGAAATCCCTTCTCTATTCGCAGCTCTCTCATAGATCCCTATCCCATGTACAGTTTGGCTCATGGCTCAATCTAAGCAGATTGTTTGGAACTAAAACATCATCCATTGCTCGACATGCCTGCCACCAATGTCTCTGTTTGGTTGTTCTAATATAGTCTTTTAATTAGGGGGCATTTGAAAAGACTATGGGGGCTTCTATATAGTTGCGAGTATTTTCATGAAAGGGGGAATTTTAATTAGTAAAAAAATCATTTAGGTCATGTTTATCATAATTTTTCCACTTTAGGGGGGCACTAAATTTTTCAAGCAATAAGTCAGTTTTAAAATTTTTGGCGCAATCAAAAAGTAAAACTAATTTTGCAACCGAATTCCAAACAAATCATAGCATTCAATACATGAGATAACTCTAGCTCACATTTATGGGTCAAGCCATCCAATGTTACAAGACTCACAGAAACTCACCTAGACTCGACGAGTTGTGAGGCGGGTGACCCTAAACGAGGCCCAGAGAATTGGCAGCCGAGTACTCGCTAGACTCACTGAGACTCGCCAAACTCGGTGGACTCGCCAGAACCGGCAAGTCCTGACCCCCAAACTTGGCAATTTTAATTAAATTTTTTTTTAAAAATTACAATCTTTCATTTACAAATTTTATAATAAAATTGTGTGTGCCATGATGGTTTGTGTAGTTTTGAAGGTCTTCATTTGGGCTTGGTGGCGGGGGCTCTGCCCCTCGACCCTTGTATCGCAACAAGGAGCACACCAAGGGCGTTGCCCCAGGACCCCATGAAGGGCGTTGCCCCTCGACCCCGCTGGGGAAGGGGTGCTGCCCCTTGACCCCATTGGGGACACTGCCCCTCATCCCCATTGGGGTGTTTCCCCCAAACCCTCATCAAACTATAGGTCTAAGTATGTAATAGGCCAATGATGAATTACGATCATAAAACCTACAAAATACGTATCCCCTGTTGCAAGTTTTTGTATCTTTAACAACCAAAGCCATAATCAAGGATTATCTTGTTTCATACATTAGACAACAAAGTATGCAGTCTTGAAGGCTTCAATAAAATTTTAATAATAAATTCCTCACTTGAATATACACACCAATCATTGAGACACAAGCAAATATCATGGCTACATCATCATCTAGGACCTATCTTAGACACTAGCACATGACTTGTCGTGATGTTGGGATGAGTAATGCAAGCTCTTCTGAGCCATAGACTTATATTTTTAGTTTTGATATTTGTTTTGATGCAATGGATTTCATATTCCATGTGTTTTGTATACATTTTACACAATTTATATATCTAAATGTGTTAATTCCTTAGGCTAAAATTTGTGTTTATACTTATGTGATTGATGTATGTTTGTGTATGGGATCATAGTAATTTCTATTTGATGATGTTATTGTGTCTTTAAGGTTTATTTATTAAAGGGTGCATGAAACAAGTTTTAAATCCTTAAAAATCTCTGAATTTCTTGGGTTTTTCTATTTGTCGAGTCTGGGCAGAGTCTAGGCTCTGAGCCCGAATCCAAGTCAAGAATCAGCTTGCCAAGTCTAAGGCGAGTAAGTCTTGTAACATTGAAGCCATCACTATTGAACTACTATACCTAATGCCTAACATAGCTACAACAATGGCATCTATGGCTTTGTCCCTCTAAATCTTCGGGGAAAAATAAGGGCACTTTCATTTTTATTTCCCTCCATTACCCATTCATTGCTTTTGTAAGATGTAAATCCTAACTGAAAGAAATTTCAATTTATTTCTAAGCAAGTGTTATTGATAGGGTGAATCTTTTTCACATGCTACCTATGTGCCACACATATCTCTGCTCTTATGTGCTTTAATGTCTCCTTCACATACTGACGAATGTATCTAAAAAATGAGCTTCTTCCACATATCGACAAGTATATCGGAAGGTTGAGCATATCAAGAGATTTGGTATACTAGTCTGATGGTATATAGAAAAGGAAACTTGTTGGAGTGATAAGGAACCAATCCATCTCCATTTGACAACAAAAGTCATTATATGATGTATTGTATTGTCTCATAGCATTGTCAATGGAACATAACTCAAAAGTATAAATAACATTTGTAATCATGTCAACATTATACATCAATGGCATGTTATCTATGCAAATTAATGTCAATAAGAAAAAAGATGCAAAGATAGTATTTAAATGCTAGCACCAACACAAGCCTCTATGTATGCAGTTTTGCAACCAATACAAGATGTTACAACATGAAATCAATAGGTTGCAAGATTAAACACCTAATTCCTTAGAAAATAAAAAAGATGTTATCAACTAATTCAGCTCAAAAAGCTAAAAAAAACAAAAATTCCTTGAAGAAGAGTGTTAAGCCCCCTCCAATTGTCACATAATAGTGTTGTAAAGAAGAAAGATGTGCCTAGATCAAAAAGCATGTTGTCGAAATCCATCAAGGATACAATACTTGTTAGTCCTCCCATTGTTGAATCTCCACCTATTGTGCATGTCTAGGAGACTAATAAAACCCAACAACAACATATTGGTTTAGTCCCTAGGGTATATACGTGTTGTGAGTTTTCATATACCAAAATATTCAAAACCTATCAAATTTATGCCTAAAGGTATTTAGAACAATAGTCAAGTTGAGTCTCTACTTGTTTGTTAACCCTATGAAATTGACAAGTTATCACACTAATCAAAATCAACTTGCAGTAAAACCCATCAATTCCAAACATGTCATTGTGGATGTCAAGACCATACATCTAGTGATTTTTTTGATCTACATCCTTATCTATCATGTGGTCAACACACACTCTACAAAACAATGTTATGTCAAAATTTGCCTACCAAATCAATGAGCCATATGCATTTTGGAAGGATAGATCATTCCAAATAGAAAACTAAGGCTTGCCTTTTGTCAAAATATTATAAGAGACCCAATCCACCATTTCAGATGATAGCTCATCTACTCTTAATGTGAATGTTTTTGTTGATCCAAATGATAATAAAATCAACATTGCAAATGTTGTTGAGCAATGGTATGAAAGCATATTGAGCTTCTCTACTCATGATATGAACGCTATTGTCAATCTAGTTGATAATGAACTAACTATTGCAGATACTAGTACTATTGAGTCACAACCCACTAAGAAAATTGTAGAGTTTCACTTGATTCCCACAAAGGATAATTATTCTCTCAATCTCTTTGGTGTTGATAGGAGAAAATGACTTTTTGTACCTATGATTTCCCACTAGGATATTGATAATGAACACATTAAGACCACTAGATATGCAGCTCGCTAGAAATTATTTCAAGCTATAGATATTGCATCTTGTTGTTGTACTTTTGCATTAAGTTGTAAGTTGGAAACTTGAAAGGGTGGCTTACAAACTCTTTTCATTAAGTTGAAGACCCAAAAAGGTGCACTAATAGAAACTTGTGATGAAAACCCAAGAGGGAACATTGAGTTGTGCATCTCTATGCGCAAGTTCATTGTTCTCTTTCTAAAGGGGCCTTTACAATAGTTGTCCACTCTCATCTTATAGGGGTGAACATGAGGATTCAAATTTTGAGTTCTTTGAGCATGGTACATGAAGAAACATCAAGATTCAAATGTCAAGTTCACCAAGCATGGTACTGGAAGACTCATTGCAACACATTGTTGCTTATCACTACAACACCTTAGCAAGTAATGTTCAATTGAGCACCTAAACACCTAAGATTGCATACTTTATTTTGGTTTATGATGACTATGCATGGAGCGAGATCATCATCTGCTTTCATTTTTGACATTGTGGATGACAAGTGGTTCATATTTTCAGCTTGACAGAAAGTTAGTTCATTCAATGTATTCCTAGCACACATTTGGACTATTCATGGGTGCAATCAATGTAGGTTCTCCATTTTTCACTCATAGAAGTGACACAAACAAAATTTGAACAACCTCCTACAAAATTTATCACACATAATAGAAAATGGTGGTGAAGACTTTAACAAAAAATGGGTGTGGTATTCTCTCAAAATGGGATATAGCATTGTAGAAAGTTGACTCGCCTTTAAAAACAAACTTGGGTCTTTACTAAGTCTATATCTTGGTTCTTGAAAAACTCCAAAAGAGAAGAAGCTATCACTCAAGAAAAACCTTTTGTAGAACATTGGAGTTTTGTAGCAAGAACGCTCTCATACAAAACAAAAATAGGGGACAATTCCAACTGTCGACAACTACCAAAACTAATTCAATCAACCAATAAGGCATAACCGTACTTGCCAACTAACCAAAAGTACAACATAACTAATATGTATTTTACTCTATCTACAGTGCCACAAACAAGTTTTCCTATGTGCAACACAAACAATGGTTTTAACTTTTACCACTACCCCTATGGATTAAGGGGGGATATAAAAACAATGTACATAATCCTAGGAGCAGTAGGATAACATTTTATATTTTGTATATCCTAACTATACTAGAAGATGAACTAAACAGTCATTTTCATACTGTTAAATATGTAAATTTTAATTGAATCGAATAAGATTTCATTGAATATATTTTTGCATGTCTAAGTCCCCTACATTTCATTTGTTAATTTTCTTTTGCATTTCATCCCCAAGCCTCATGTATACTACTAAGAGATGTCAAGGAGCAAGAAAACCAAAGATGATAGGCATGGCGTAACAAACAATAATACTTGCATCAAAGATAAGTGAGCATATTTAACAGCAATATAATAAAGATTATTTGTACTTTACCAAAATAGGATGATAGGAGATCACAAGAAAGCCTTTAAGGCTGGTTTGAAGCAAAAATAAGGGTATAATTCTAATTTCTTCTTAATTTTGATAGGCCTATTCACTCCAATACGATTTGGTAATGGGATACCTTTTGGAATTGGGTCCTTTTGAAATGGAGGCTTCTATGATGCAATGCAGGGCTTTACGGCACTTGTTGCCTTTTAGAAGCACCTTGGTTGACTTTTTTCTAAATTGTTTCACCAAGTTTTCTCTTCTTTTCCAAAATGAGAATCTCACCTATGGCTTACTACTTCCTTACAATATATTGGAAATGTTTTTTGAGAATGAGAAAATTTATTAACATTAGTAAAAAAATACAAAAAATTATAAAGTCACTTTTGGAGGGAAAATAAAAGTTATGGGAAATAATTTTGATTATTTCCAAAAAGTGTATAAAATGGAGATTTGAGAAGAGAAAATTCATTCTTGGCATTTTCATTTGTAAAACCCTATCTTTGGAGAGTGAGCAACTATTCATATTTTTCTGTAAGACAAAAGCCCTACAACAAGATTGGTTTCAAGCACAAAAACCCTCCTAGCCAATTTACAGATGGATTCATACAAGATTCATAGGTGTGCATAATATTTGGAGTTTGTGGAGAATTAAAAACATAATTGATATTCATAATTGCATGTTTACAAGAGGAGACAAAAGCTCCTTATATAAAAAATTACAAGACAATGTTTCTAAAAAGAAACAATCGTAAACTAAAGAAAACTAAAACAGAAATCAAAAAGATGCTAAATCAACTATAGTTACTAAAAACTAACTAAAGATAAGATGACCATTAATATTACATTTAATATTCTAATACCCTCCCTTAATGGTCATCGTACAAACATAAACTTAGTCTACCCAAATTTTTTTGGAAACATATCATCGGTGACTGATATCTGGAGAAGCATAACCGCCTTGCGATTATTGGTCCTTTCCCACAAAACAAACAAATCTAGATACCGGCACCCGAAAACAATGAGCTTCCATTGCTTCCAAGTAGTAGAATTTTTCATTGAACCTCTGCGTATTTTCCAACATGATACTAGACAAAAACGCCATCCCTCCTATTTTCCAAAGCACGAAAAAACGAGGTAACACTGTGATTAGCTAGAAAAACACTAGACAATCAATTAGCACCCGAACTGTAAGATTTTTCAAGAAAACCTTTGAAAACTCTGAAAAAGTAAGATTTTTGTAGAAAAACCTTTGAAAACATGCAAAAATTTTATAGATTTTTTTTCAAAAACTCTTTAAAATCTTCAAGTGCACAATTTTTTGTTAAGAAAAAAATCGCCCAAAAAACTGGTCTGCAAACCGTAGCAGCAACCCACAATTTTTTAGATAAGAAAAAATCATTAAAAAACTCTTCATAAAACACAGTAAATTTTTTCAGAAAAAATTTCAAAAAACTTTGCAAATTTTTTATTTTCCCAGAAAATTCTGTCAAAAATGGCTAACAAAAACTTTTCAGGCTGCCATGAAATATCAGAAAATCACGCGAACCCGGCACAAAACAAAATCTTTGAAAATTCAGAAAACTCCGCAAACTCCAAAGAAATGACTGAAAACCCATGTAGATCCATCCCAAACACACTTAGCAAATTTTTTTTGAAAAAATTCAAAAAAAATTCTTGCAATCTTCAGAAAAAGAAACCCATGATTACAGCAAAAACCCTAATCACAAATCCTTGGTGCGGTGAACGAAAGAAAAACCCTAGGTGTTTTCCTTCCCAAAGCTTTGCACAAATTCTGATGAAGACTTGTCACAAAGATAGGAAATCTCAATTTTCAGATCGCACCAAACAAAAAATGTAGAAACCAAACGCGATATGGCAAACAAGCTATAAAAGTCTACAAAAAAATCTTCAAAACTCGTCGTTGCTTGAGAAAAATCCAGAAACGCGTCCTAGAAGTTCTCACGCCAAATAGTACAAGCTAGAAGCAAAAGGAAATATTCAAATGCAAAAAGAAAACTTTCAGTTGTTCTGTAGAAAACCCTAGCCGGAACTCAGGAAACTTTCACACGGATTTTGGAGAACAGGTCGCAGGAAACTTTCAGAAGCCACAAAAATACCAGTCACGCGCCTCTTTTCTACCTCGATTTTACACTTCAAGGAGTCGTGCGGCTTCAAAAAACCAGAAAAAACGAATGCTTGAAGGAAGACGCAAAAAACCGTGCACAAAATGAGTGACCAAAAAGAAGACAAGGCTCACGAACTCAGGAAAAAATCGTGTGAAAAACCCTTGATATCCGCCAAAGAGGAGCCGCGATTTTTTTACCAAAAAACCCTTGAATACCAACTTCAAGATGACAATTTTATACTGAAAAGGAACATGAAAAATCTCAAAAAAACAACACGAAAATTTTGCCAAAAAAATTCCACACGAGCAAAACCCCTAGATTTTTTTTTCACTAAAAAAATTTCGAATTTTTTTTTCCTAAACCCTCAAAAAAATTTCTAACCAGATTCGAGCCTAAGCTATGATACCATGAAAAGATAATTGATATTCATAATTGCATGTTTACAAGAGGAGACGAAAGCTCCTTATATAGAAAATTACAAGACGATGTTTTTAAAAAGAAACAATCGTAAACTAAAGCAAACTAAAATAGAAATCAGAAAGATGCTAAATCAACTAAAGCGTAACTAAAGTTACTAAAAACTAACTAAAGCTAAGATGACTATTAATATTACATTTAATATTTTAATAAATTGTATTAAAGTATTGAAATAATATTTTCTTCAATTTGTGGCCATGTTTGGAGAGTCAGTTTGAAATTTATTTCTGATATTATTTGCAAGCAAATTATTTAATTATTTGTGGATAGAGTCTTGTGACTGATTACCAACATGCCATACATATTGGAAAAAAGGGGATGGAGTTTATGACAAATTTTGAGAAAAATTTATATATATTGGGAACTTCTTCTAGTATGCAAGCCACCACAAGTCCAATAGGGGCGTGAGACCAAGGAATGACGAATAGAAAGAAGTCGCTGCATTTTTATAAGGGTTTAAAACCCTATACAACCAGCCATCACCCTTATTGTAGAAAAATCTAGACGCCTCAATTTATATACTCAACTATCCCTATGGCTATAAACTAAACTATCCCTATGGCTAGCCTATACCAACTTATATAAGATTAAAAAAGCTATTAAATCCGAGTCGACAACAATCTACAATGATATCGGTGTTTCCCCAATATATAGTGATTATAACAATAGTATCGAAAATGACTATAGCAGTAACATTGAGAGAATACAGGTTTGAGAGGAGGGGCAAATTATTATATTTGTTTGGCAAAAACAATCAACAATAGTTCATTATATGATTCATCGATTTGGAGGCCAAATTTACTTCCTATTAATCTATATATGTAATGCTCTCATCCTCAAGAATGATGTAATAAATTACATGTGCAAATTTATGGTAATATTTCATTGAATGAAACATATTTATGCATTGTTTTTCAATTTGACAATTATATGCATTTTATCAAACACTTAAAAAAATCACCACATTATTAGAGCATTGCAGTGTTGGTATTTCACCGAACATTTGTGAAAATTCAAAAATTAGCTTGGCACTTTATAGTGGTATCATAGTTAGTCATTCTACCAGACTATTGGGATTTGATAACTTGATGCAGAGAGATAACTCATATGCATCCTAATGAAAGAGCTAATAGGTATTATCAGAGGAATCTGAGAAGAGAGCAATTTAATTTTTTGAAAATCCAAAGAGTTTCTTTTCGCAGATTTACAGGTTGAGGAAAAGATAGAAGAACCCATGCCTAATAGGGAAAGAAGGAATGAAGGAAATAACTCAAAATAAATACCTAATGATCTTGCTAGAGGACAACAACAATTGGACATTTTATTGACACAAATGTTGCAAAATATGAATATGCCCAAGGCTGATCAGAACAATAACGAGGAAGCAAGCAACTTAGGGAATAATATATCAAACAACAACACCAAAACAGTTATTGGATCAACGGTTAGACCCTCGATGCCCATATTCCTCAACAGAGAAAAAATTTCAGAAGATAATGGGGGACAACATAATGATAGAGAGAATTATTTGGATTATTTGCATGAGTATCAATCATTAGGAGACAAATTCATTATTGCTATGTCTTTGACGAATTTTTGCCAACTAAAATTGAGGAACGAACCTAGAAGGGAAAGGGGAACACCTAATTAGGATTTATAGAAAAAGTTAGGCAAGTTATCCATACCGACTTTTGATGGCACTAACAAAAGCACACCACACTTCCAAAAGCTAGATACATATTTCTCATTAAACCCCATATTTGAAAATAATGCAATAAAATATGCCACACTTCATCTAGAAGGGGATTCCCATAAGTGGTGGTACCATGGGATAGTGACACAAGGACATAGTCTCATAGAATCTTTGACACAAGGACATAGTCCCATAGAATGTTATGCAGATTTTAGCAATAGACTCACTGACACGTTTGATAAGAAGGCTCTGAAACTACATTTCAAGGAGCTTGCATAACTGAAGTAATATGGTTTGATTGATAGTTATGTGTCCAATTTTCAAAGGCTGTTGGTTATGGTTCTTGATGTATCAAAGTAGAGACTTACTGGTCTTTTTATTGTAGATTTGACTAAGTTACTCAGAGGTTGGGTGAAAGAATTTGACCCACCTTTAGAAAATGGAATAAAAAGGGAAATGAATATGAAACTTTCCACGCCTAAAAATAAATTCCAGCCTATGTCATTTCCACAAAAGAAAGACAAGAAACCTTCTCAAAAGGAATGGCCTAAGAAGACAACCATGGATGATGAAACAATGAATGAGTTGTGAAGAAAGAAATCGTATTTTTCATGCACAGAACCATGGGAACCAAGTTACAGGTGCCTAGGAAGAGGCAAGGTTCACTAGCTTGAAATTATCTCTAATAATGAAGAGGAAAAAGAGGAAGTTGGTTCAAGGAATGATCAAGAAGAAGAAGAAGAAGCTAAACCAAAAGAACACCATATTGAGGAGTTTCAAGAGGGAATTTTGCCACTCTAACAAGTACACCTAGATATAATCCATTTCAATTTAGAGGAGCTTAGCAAGGCCACAGAGTGAAGGTTTTGATTGATAGTGGGGTAACCCATAACTTCATTGATGAGGGCCTAGTAGTGAAGAGAGGACAAGGTGGAATATTTGGAGGGAGTCAATATGATGGTTGCAAATGAGTATACAATGTCATGCACCAAAAAGATATCACAATTAAGCATCGTGTTAAGAAACCATAAGGTGACAGTTGATTTCCATGTAGTAGAAACTTGAGAGACACACGTAGTTTTGGGGGTACATGAAAGATAACCTCTCAAATTTTTTTGATTTTTCAATGACAATTACAATTGTAATCAAGCACCCGTTAAGGTTAGCTGAAAACCAAGATGATGCGGAAAGAACTCTAACCAAGAATGCGCCCTAAAACCACTTAAGGAGAAGGGGCGGGCATATGGTCAGAGGATCCCTAGGATCTAGTAAATCAATAACTGAACTGATTACAATAGAATGAGAGAAATTAAACTCAACACCAAGAATGTGCACACAAGATCTCTTAAAAGGTGAGGTGCTACCATATGGTGGAGTGCTAATAACAAAATTGAAAGTACTTAGGCGGATAACCAACCATGAGAGAATTTCCACACTTCCACTAAAACAGTGGGGGGAAAGAAATTACAAATAAATGATTCATCCTTTGCGGCAGGCATCCACTCAGGAGTGGGGATTCACCACTTGACAGTGGGTACATGGAATATTCCGAGCCAAATTTTTCGTTTTTTTTTCCAATTTTTCAAATTACAACAATGCACCCGTTAAGGTTAGAAGATAAACCGAAACGTGCAAGAAAACAACTCTAACCAGAATGGCGCCGATGATGGCGAGCATTGGTCAGAGGATCTAAAGAGATTGCTTAAGCTGTAACTCTAACCAGAATGGCACCGCTGAAGGTGAGCATTGGTCAGAGGGTCTTCTATTCTAATTTGCAGAAAGAACTCAACGTCAAGTATGTGCTACCCAATCCAAGGCGGAGTGAGGGGCGACCATATGACGGAGTGAAAACAAAGTACTTGCTGAAAGAATAAATGCTGAGAAATGAAACTACTCGACACCCAGAATGTGCTTGCTACCCATAGTAGGCAGTAGCTACCATAGGGCGGAGTTATACTATTTCAAACTAATACTGAGAGCAAAAACGAGAATTACAAATAATGACAAGCAATATTACAAACACTGGTCAGTACTACTGCCAGTTTACAAATCTAATGATTGCCTGCAATGTCGAAATATCAGATGCTTTCAATGGGAGCTTTCAACAATGAATCTACTATAATCTTTATGAAATTTACAGTGCAATTACCAATCAGAATATACAGATTTCTATATGCTGTTTCTGTCAGATCTGTACTTTTAGAGAATAACCAGCAACTTACAATTTCCAGACAATGTTCATAACTTGCTTAAAAATCATCCGATTGACACGAGACCTGATGCAACATGACCTAATAATGATGGCGATCAAACTAAGATACTGAAAACAGATCCAAATATTCCCAGAGATTAATGCACGATTTTCTATACAAGGAAAGGGTACGGCCTAGTACAGAGATTCGATTTCTTCCCAAAAATTCAATACTTCTCTAAAAAGCCTAAGAACTGGAGAATATGGGCGCCTTAGACAAACTCAATAAACGATGCAATACCCAGAACTATTTTTTTGTCTTTTCTTGAGTTATGAGCAAAACATGAAATCTGCTGTCTACAAAATGCAATAAGCTGAAACCTATGATTTACTAAATCAGATCTAAATATGCTATAATCTGAAAGACAATGCATGAACTAAATTGCAAACTCGCAATACAATGATTCACCGCTAGATGTTGTCTTGCAAACATGAAACGATGCCCAAACTAGGAGGTCTTCATCCCTCGAAGCAATCCAGAATCAATCTGGCAGCATAACGGTGTAATTTCCAAGATAACCCCAATGATGCACCAAGACTCCTCTTTATAACTTTCAATTGACTTTGCAAAACCCTAAAATCTGCTTTTAGGTCAAACTTCATCCTCCTCAAGATTGGGCGTACTTTCTCCTTCAATACTTAATAATTGATATTTTAATTAAAACATCACACTTTGATAAAGGCGCCCATCATACCTTGTTTTGACTTAGGGAAATATTAAATCATTTCTCAATGAAGGCGCCACCCTCAAGGAACCACCTTTTAAACACAACATTAAGTCATTAAGTCTAAGCCAAGGGTCAACGTTTAATTATAAATTTTAAAACGTGACTTTTTAATTTAAATGACTTAACTTATTTCTTCGACAGTACCCTGAAGCCAAAACTGAAGAAGTCAACTGATCATTCTGAAGCCAGGAATCAACCACCCTGAGCACATCTGGAAACTGCCAAAAATAGAATTTACTAAAAATAGTAAATTCCAAAAAGTACTCTGAATGCTGAGACGATCATACCACTGCAAAGCCCTCTGAAAACCCAGAAGGAATCCGCCATTAAAACTATCATCTCTGAGCAATGATCTCCTCAAAATTAGGAAACCCTAATTTTAACTTCCGACTAGCCTCCGGGTTCCCAAAGAAAGGCTAACGGTCACTGAAAAAGTCAGGCTTGAAATGGGGACATTACAGTACAAGAAGCTTACAATTCATTTATCCACACTGGCGGTATACCATCTAGGGGTGCTTAATGTGAAATTTAGAAAAACAATGCAGCAATGATAAACTGGAACAATACTACTATTAACAATTTTTACAAATAGGAAAGAGCTGCAAATTACAAGAGTTTTACAATGATTTCAAAGCACCAAGATATTAGATGATTTCATGTTAGATATCAACAAGAATTGATGAAGAAAGACTGAAAATGCAAATTGAAATAATTCTGATTTAGAAATCTGCAATTCTGGAAATGAATTATCAACAACTACAAAACCAATCAAATGCTCATAACTTCACCAAATTACCTCCGATTGAACTGAAATGTTTTGCAGATGATCTCAAGAGGATGGCGTCCAAGAACCAATCAGGAATCAGCATCAAATCATTCTTTTTTTTGGCACGAATCCCAATGCCACTAAGAAAGGTACAGCCCTCCTTGAGGGGCGCTTTTAGCATAGAAAATCAAAAACTTCAAAATTAAATCTGTGAACTTTTGAGAATGGTCGCCACAAGCATAGAATTTGTTTGATCAAATACCCATCAGCAAATAAAATTCACCATGAGGGCTGCAAGTGAAATCGACTTTCAGCCATGTTTGCAACATCAACTCCAAAACTGAATATATCATCAAAGACTTCAATTGTAAGGCTCAATCTGCTAGTCTGGATGAGAAGCGGCAATAAAAACCACTAGGTGTTATCTTTCAAACACGAAATTGGATTGTAACTAGGAGGTCAACATTCCTCGAAGTGAAAAACAAGTTGTCATTTCGATAGCATAACAATAGTATAAACATTGGATCCCAAATGCTATAGCAAAGCTTCATCTTTATAGAAAATAGGATGACTCTTCAAATTCCAAGCAAGGGGCGCCCCAAAAGACATTTGAATTATTTTCAAATTCCAAAAATATAAAGCTCCCTCAAAAAGGCATCCAACTTCAAAGTATATGACTTCATTAAATAAATCTTAATTAATTCCTTAATCAAGGCGTCCCCCCTTCATGGCCACTTTTTTAATACAACCTAAAGTTAGATCACTAGGCCAAGTGGTCAACTGAAAAAAAGCATTAATGCCTTTTATTTAACTTTTCCACCAATTAAAGTTTTTAAGCCAAAACTGAGAAACACCTTATTACTCCAACTAAAGAGGAATATACTAAAGAGCTGACAACTGAAGTACTGCCAAAAATAGAATTTACTATACATAGTAAATTCCGAGAAACACCACAAAAACCTCCAATAAAGGAAACCCTAATTTACCTCAACAAGCCTACGGGCCTCCGGAATAGGCTGATGAGCAACTGAACTGGTTACTGATGAGAAGGGGACATTACAGTACAATGATTACATTCTCTTGGGAAGTACTCTCAAAATTTTCAAACTATGGAGCTGAAATTCATGGCAGATGGGAAAAAGGTAGTACTTCAAGCAAAGTTTTGTGGAGTTTCCTAATGGGGAAATAGGGGGTGGGTTTCGGAGATGGGGGGACCAAGAGCCTAAGTTTAGGGATGACAGGAGGACAATAGTGTTGTGACCTTTTCACACATCACCCCATTCGAAATGGGTACCCCTACATTTTTGCTCCATTTTGGTCTTTTGGCTTTGGTTTTGTGTGTGTGTGTGTCTCTCTCTCTCTCTCTGATCTTTCTGTCCTTCCGAGGATGTCCCGTCATTTGACCTAGGTTCAAATTTTGGCTAAGTCTGTGAAATTAGGGTTTTCATTCTTCAAACTTATTAGAGGTCAAATCGAGTTGGCAAAATTAAATCTGAGCTTGGTACTACAATCAGGAGGCTTCAGGCAGGATCCCACTAAATTTTCACTAAGTTCTAACAACTTACTATTTTTAGTAAGTACTCAATCTGGGATCTTTTCAAGAGGATTCTGGAATTCTGACTGCTTCATTGCACTCAAGACACTTCAAGGAGCTTGCATGTAAAATTTGAGCAGATTCAGACAACTGGCTATTTTTAGCAGTTTTGGCTTCAGAGGCACTTTTCAGGATTTGCATGTGTGCTTTTTCAATGCATGTCAGGATATTCGTTATGGTTTTTTCGAGAGATTCGCAATGATGTCACATCCAAGCAAAATTGATCATTTTTCAGTGACTTGCTATTTTTAGCCAGTACTCGCATGCAAACCAGTTTTCTGGGTTTTTTGAGATCTCTTGGGTAGTGTGACATGCAAACTCATCCGACAGTTGGTCAATCACTTTTCAAGCGCTTACTATTTTTAGCAGGTTCACTCCAGGCGGTCCCAACACTACAGTTCCATGAACAAAGCAACATGCAATAGAAACGGAGTCAGACGAAGGTCATTTGAGGCACATGCAAGTCAGATTAGGGTTTCCTATTTTGGTGCCTAAAATGGGGGGTAAAAGGCCAGAATTTTGAAAAACGAAGGTATCCCATCACAATCAGCAGCCTTCAAGCAATCTACTGGTAAAATTTGCGTGCAATCTGGCCACTTACTATTTATAGTAAATCACCTCCAAAAAAGGGCTATAAATAGCAAGAGAACTATAAATAGTAGGTCGGCATAACAGGTGGAGGTGTGAACAAGTCACTTAACCCATGAGGGTCATGTGGAGCAAGTTTCAAGTTGCCCAGAGTAGCAGAGGGCAGAAAATCATAGACTTACTAAAAATAGTAAGCTAGGGTGAACCAGTTACAAAATGGGCTGTGTTTAGACACGAGCAAGTCACCAGGATGAGTTCACCACCTCTCAAATGCGCCTTAGCCATGAAGAGGGGACAAGACTTAAAAAAAATCTAAGGTTGAAAATCAAAGCACACACCTCCAAATGCGCCCTCAAACGGAAGTAGGACCCCTCATATGCGCCCTTGAAGAGGTTGAGGAACTTAGGAAACTTCTAAGTCAAAAATGGAAGTAGAAGACCTCAAATGCGCCCTCAAGTGGGATAGAGGTGTTAAAAAATGCCTAAGGCATAAAATAAAAGTGAACCCTATCAAATGCACCCTATGTAAAATGAAAGTGGACCTAGCTAAATGCGCACATCATGGAAAAGGTTAAGTGGTAAATGTTTTAAGGAATTGCAAAGTAAAAGTATGACCCTCCATATGCGCCCACCTTGTGAAGAGGCATCAAAATCATCTAAGGCAAGGAAAATAAGATTTCACTCATCTCAAATGTGCCCTCAAGTTAAAAGTTCGAATATTTCCTAAATAGAAGTGAAAGGGTAGAAACGTGCCCTTGATGAGATGATGACAGGGAAATTGGCTAAGTGGAGAAAAATGAAAGCGGCACCCTCTACATGCGCCCTTAGCAAAATGAACAAGTTTGAAATTATCTAAAGGGGTTGAAGATGAAAACACGTGGGGTCAAATACCTTTGAAGACATGAAACAAAATCAAGACCCCCCAAAGTGCGCCCAACTTAGGAAAGGATATCAAGAAATTTCTAAGTGAAATAAAACTTCACTAGGTAAAATACGCCCTCAACAAAGATGAATAAGTTTGAAAGAATTCCTAAAGCGTGGAAATAAAACCCAAGGTGGTAAAATATCTTCGAAGGGGAGAGTTAAACATTAAAATGAATATTTCCATGGGTCAAGCGAGAAATTAAAAGAACCCCTTCAATGTGAAGTTAGAAATTATTTTTCTAAGGAAATTTTTATTATTTTCAGAGGGAAATATTTTCTAAAGAAATTGCCTGGATTATTTTTCTAAGGGAGATTAAATTTCAAAGATGGAATGACCTAGCTAGTGATTTTAAATTGACTGGGTGAAATATTAAAATTGTCTAAGGCAAATGTCATGGAAATAAAATTTTAAATGATGGAGATTTTAATGGGTTGGAAATTATTTTAATTTCCCCATGAATTTTTAAGAGTTGGATTTAACTGAACGTTGCGAGAAATTGAAGTGGAATTTTCAAAATAAATCAAAGTGATTCCCTTGCGAGTGATTTAATTAATGAAGTGTTAACTGGCAGTTTGGGGGGAAAATTTCGAATCTTGCGGAGTTAAAAATCTTCATTTTGAGAAAATGCTATGACGATTGGCTGACAACTCGCCCACCACTTCGCTAGAATGGGAAGATTCATAAGTAGTGGGAGTGGAGAATTAATGAAGCTGCTAAAATTGACTCCCACACAAATTAGCAAGATTCTCTAGATCAATTATTTAAGCAACGAGGTTTCTCACTTCTTCTCACCTTTTGAAGTTGAAAGTTTGTGAAGTGAGAAGAATTTTCTTGTGAAGTTGAGAGATTGCTGAGAGGAAGAAATTTTTTGAAGTTGCTGAAAGTATTAAGCTAGTGATTATTTTCTGAGTGCTGGGAGTTGAGTGCTGAAAGTATCCAGCTGAAGAAATTTATTTTCTAAGTGCTGAGAATCGAAGTGCTGCTGGTGAGAATATTTTCTTAGTGCCGAGAGTCGAAGAGCTGAAGTAAATTTTTCGAAGTGATATTTTTCTAAGTGCTGAAGGTAGCCAATTAGTGCGAATTTCTTTCAAAGTGCCAGAAGCCACATTGCTGAAAGTGTTAAAGCTCAGAGAATTTAAAGTTTGAGGTTTGGAGTTAGAAAATTTTATGCTGAAAGATATTGTTTTCGAGTCTAACTCCGAATTGCAGCCATCTTGAGGAAGTTTATTTTTCTAAGTCTGAATTCTAATGTTTATGTTTTATTTTGCAGATGGTTGAAGCAAGAAAAGGAGATGTTGCAAGAACAAGCAAGGCTGCAAATAGAGCTGCAAATGTTGAAGCAAGCAAGGCAAGCGCATCCCGGCAGGCAATAATTAAGAAGTTCGCCAAGCCATTTCTTCTGGAGTCAAAGTTCACCTCAAAGTTGGCGGGATTGAATGATACCAACCTTGGTTCGTTTAATATGGGAGCACAAAGAGCGAGAATGTACGGACTGGGAAGACATCCACCATCAGTCACAACACACCAAATAATGAAGAGTGGGATCTATGCAGCTGCTGGTTTTCGATCAGATCATGGAGTGCGCAAATTGCTACAAGCCTGAACGAAGGACTATCGTTTCTCTAGATGGCAAGTTGTTTGCCAACTTCACGCCTGATGCTATTGGAGAAGCATTTGGGATTCCCACTTCTGAGAGGATGTTATACAAGATGAAGGATAGAGCTGATAAAATGTATGCCTCCACCTTTGAGAGATGTGCTGGTGTTATTAATGCCGTCTGGATGCAGAGGCCTAATCCTCCTCGCACCAAGCTTCCAAAATAGATTATTGCTAAGGATGTGAAGCAAGAATAATGTGATCTTATAATGATGCTTGGCCGAGTAAACGGAAGTCCACAAGCATTCATCTTCGAGCCTTGGATGTTTTACTACATCGGGATCATAATGGAAGGGAAAGAGTGTGTTGATTGGGCCAGAATGATAAGTGACGACATAGATGAACAGTTAAGGAGCTTGAGGAGAACAAAGACATTTTACATGAGCTCATACGTGGTGTACATGTTGGCTCGAATGACCAAATACAAAGGAATAACGTACAAGGAGCCAATTGGGTGTGGCCCTGAACAGTTGAAGATCTACGAAGCTTGCCCACAATTGCATTTAACTAGCACTACCAGTTACAAACGGGTGAATGATGCATTCACAATGCATATTGCAAGGACTCTTCAGCGGAGAACGCAACAAAGAATTTCAAAGGAGGCACAAGCATTGATTGAAGAATATGGATATTGGCTCATCCAATTTCCAAAATTTACATACATTAGGCTGCAGGGTTTCACCTCATATCCATACCGATTGCCGAGGTACCCCACCGATCGAATAGTAATGTTAGAAGTATCTAGGCAACTCATTGCCTATGATAAAATTCAAAAAAAGAAGAGGAAGAAGGGACTGGACTTCCCTATCACTATGGGAAATTTGAGTGAAGTTTGTCCTTCCTTGCAGGCAGCCACAGAAGCTGAGGACGAGCTGCAGTTCTTTCACCTTACATACCACACTGGCAGACAGGATTTCGATCCCTACAACAACATTCAGATGGTGCAAAATGTGGAATACCGGCACAAGGCTCACATCGAGGACTTTTGGGCTAACGCAGTTGATGATGCCGAAGTCAGAAGGAGAATGTTCACCAGGCTACCCTTGAAATTGATTAGAGAATGTGAAGTCATTCCAGTTCCGGATCAGGTGGATGAGGATGTCAACGTCATATAGGTTGACTATGAGTCAGTAAGGAACACACCGGTCCCACCACTAGATTGGTCTGAACCTGAAATCAAGGACTTGGATACACTTTCCATACCGGTGTTGACTTTCACGAGGAGCTGGGTTGAAAGGCACGTGAGCCAGCTTAAAAGTAGGTCGATTGCTCTTACTTATAATCTCATGGGTGATCAGAGGCCACCGTCAACAAGGAAAGGAAAGCAGATTGCCCAAGCTGCTAAAGCACGAAGAAAAGTGTCGACCCAGCCAATACCTCAAAGGGTAGAGCAGGCATCGCCTACACGATCACAGAATCATTCTTCGAGTTTGAGGGAGCTTCCATTGTTTGGAAGCCAAAAAGGTAAATCCAATGAAGAGCAGGAGTTTGAGGAAGTAAATCAGCCACCGCTCAGGGAGTCAGAAAGCTTAAGTGTCAACGCACCCAGAGGGGAAAGCCAGCAGGAAGAGGAAGAGGAAACGGCAACTGATAATCGTTCCCAACAGATGCTTGACACGGCATTGGAAGAAGAAGATACCACTGGGCAGGAGGCTCGAGTATCAGAGGAAGGTATTCATCAAATGGAGGTGGACGAGCCTCAACGACGTGTTGTTAGAGAAGAGGTATGCGAGGAGGAAGCAACAGAAGAACAAACCCTCATCATTTGCAATCTACGACAGACAGTGCCAGATTGGCTCACAAAAAAAATGAGAAACGACCCTGAGGATGATATGGAGGAATTCCTCAGTAGGATTAGTGCACCGCCAAAGAAGAAGAGGGCTAGGAAATTTTCAAAGATTTCAACAAATGAATCCGGCTCTCGCACACTTCAGGTTGCTGTCCCGAGGGAGGAGTGTGACCGAGATGAGGAAAGGCCAGAAAATTATGTGATCACCACTGTTGAGTTGGGTCGCCCCACAAGAGCCCAGATAATTGAGGAGTGTGATAACTCCTATCAGGTGCTAAAGAACAAATTGCTCCATACAGAAGGAACGTAAAAGAAATTGAAGGAGCACAGAACATTGATAGGGTATAGGCAGAACCTTGCACGTCCAGGCGAACAGGAGAATCCAGCAGTTGAACTCCCAGCAAAGCTTCCAAGGGAGTCGGTTAGTGGCTTGGAGGATTTGAAGAAGATGGCATTGGAGGCTGATAAATGGGTTGGCCATATTCGCACGAAAATAGAAAAGTTCATGGAGGACCTCACTCATTCTTACCAGCAGGCCTCTGATGTTCTGACGAGCATGGATATTGTTGATCAAGCTTGGAGCGAGACCCAGATCTATCAGACAAAGATTGTTCTTCGTTTGGAGGCTTTGATGAATGTTCCCTTACAAACCTTGGTGGATGGAGGCGTGATACAAGAGGGTGACGGGTATGACTTCGCCAGTTGGTATTTTTCGGTGGTCACAGGCCGTGGTTTCCTTCATGCAGCACAGGCGGATTCAGCTAGAGTCAAGAAGGCAATGGGCAATATTCTGGATGGAGTCTTGAACACACTAGAAGATATATTTGCTAGGAGGCTGACTCCAAAGGAGATGACTGCGGATGGATTAAGGGATAAGATGGCTCCCTTCTTCTTGGCTGTGAGACCGTTTGTTCAAGATGATTTTGAAAATATTTCAGCTTTCTCCAGCATTATTCAAAACACCCAAGACACCTTGGTCGCTTGGAGAAAATATTATACTTGGCACGGGCAGACAGTTACAGTACTTGAGTTTCAACTCAACCACATCCAACCTATTTCAGGTCAAGAGGTTGAGGCAGTGTTGGCCCGATTGATCGAGTTTTCAATCAGAGAGAAGGACAACAGAAATGCCTTGCTGGATGAGGATCTTCTGTAAGATGGTCATGGGCATTAATTGCTCATTATGGTTCCTAAAGAGGAGTGGATAATCTTTCGTTCATTTATTACCCCATTCCTCTTTGTGGCGGTTTTTAGGGAAAAGCCTTGATTAGGGCATATGTGGCTCAATCTGAGCCCTTCATTGTAATCAAATCTGAGCCGACCGCTAGAATGAGCTAACTATAAAAAGGGCATCCCCCCTCATTTGTAATCTATTAGAATTAGATCAGAGTTAGAGTTAAGCCAGATAATAGAGAGAGCATATAGATAATAGCTTAGAAGTTAGCATATCTTAGATTGAGGAGGAAAGAAAGTATTCCCTTTGAAGGCTTTGTAAGAAGTTGTTGTGAACACTCTCATAATATAAAGAGTTCTCATTGCTTGGTGATTCCATATTTTGTTGTGAGTAGCTAGCAAGGCTTTTTCGTCTTTCCAATTCACTTAGAATCTTAAAGTAGATTAAAGTAAAGTAGATTTCATTTCATGTAAGTAGTTGATAGTTGTGGAATGCGTTGTTTAACTTGAGCAAGCTTTATTTATCCATACCACTAGCGGGCTCACTGACGGTGGGTTCGCCTTGTGTGGTCGACTGGAGCACTTTTGAACTTAACTTCAATTGTGGTTCATGTGTTGGTATGCATCGTTGTGATGGTATTTGCATGTTGGGTCGTAGTTCGAACATCTTTCATTATCCTTTGAAGATTGCACCAGCTCTATAGAAGTTGTTTGAAGTGAGGCAAAGCAGAACTTGGTTTGAGCTTGCAAGAATTGATCTTCGTATCCCGCATTTAGAAGTAGACAGTAGAACCCCTATCCCTATCCTTTTACTTTCAGTATTTTCTCGGTTAGTTTAGGAAACCTAAGCATCATCGATAAATCATTCGTGTCCTGCAAATTTCTTCTTTTTCGATCGAACAATTGTGTAAGTCCCCTTGGAATAACCAGCAAATCACATCAAGCCAACTAAGACTATCCGCTGCATAAAGAACCTTGGAGTTGAATGCATGATCTTTTTGGCAATCTTAGCATGCAGAATACTTTGTTCAAGAGAGGACAGAGTATCCGTTGGGAAACTTTATTCTCTGTTGGTGCGGTCATAAAACACTCGTCAACAAGTAGTATAGGGGTGGCGAGGCGTCGTGGGGGTGGTACAAATACATATAGTACTTGAAAAATTATTTATGAAAAGATGTGTAAGGAATAAGTATAAGAATTGCAAATGAAACTTTGGCATACCAAGTGAAGTTTAAACTAATAAACATTAAAAACATGGCAATGATTGCATTGAACATTAACAATGGTGGGTAGAGGTTAGGGGGTTAAATTAGAAATAAGTATAAGAATTGCAAATGAAACTTTGGCATATTAAGTAAAGTTTAAACTAATAAACATTAAAAAAATGGCAATGATTGCAATGAACATTAACAATAGTGGGTGGAGATTTGGGGTCAAGGGGCAGTGCCCTTTGCAAGGGTCTAGGGGGAGAGCCCTCGATGGGGTCAAGGGGCAATGCCCCTTGCGGGGGTCTGGGGGCAAAGCCCCCAATGGAGTCAAGAGGCAGCGCCCCTTACGGGGGTTTGGGGGAAGAGCTTCAAGGTGAATGTCATTTTCACGATTTTATTGCTTATCTTTTGCAACACCTAGAAGTCTCTAGGATGGTTCGAAGACTCCTCAAAGTCTCTTGAATGTCTCGAGGACATCACAAAGCCCCCAAACTAGGTGGCGTCTCGGAGACGTCCCCAAGTCCTCGTGTCCCAAAGGCATCCCCATCTCGGAAATGTGGGGATTTTGTGGGGTGAACGCATCCTTGTGGAACATTGACTTCAAGGCATATCAAATAGAGCACCCAAGATAGTCACAACAATGAAGATGGAGGCTCTTTTTTGGCATGGTGATGTTGCATGGACAGCCCAATATATTTGTTCTACAAAAACTTCTTTAGAGGATGAGAAAGCCTATCATGTTGATATTCAGTCTCTATTGGATAAACATAATCTAGTATTTGGTGACATTCCCCCAAGTAGACCACCATGGTGACGAGGGCTTTGAACATGTAATTGAATTAAGAAAAAGGGGCCAAGTCTACCATAACTACTCCATATCACCACCCAAAAAGGCATAAGAAAGAGATAGAGAAAGCAATTAGGGAGCTACTTGATATGGGGCATATTAGACCAGTGCTAGTCCTTTAGCTTCTTCAGTAGTTTTGGTTAAGAAGGATGGCCCCATGAGAATGTGCATTGATTATAGGGCTCTCAACAAAAAAATAATTGAAAAACAACTATTGTATCCCCAAGATCAACAAGTTGATTGATGATTTGCAAGGGGTAGTCTACTTTTCGTAGATTGATCGTCAGTCCAGATACCACTAGATTAGAGTCAAAGAAGAGGAAATACATAAGATTGTGTTCAAATGCCATTACAAACACTATGATTTCTTGGTCATGCCTTTTGGATTGACCAACACGCTTTCTACATTCCAATCATGCATGAATGAGATATTCAATAGGCAATTACAAAAATGAGTACTTGTCTTCTTTGATGACATATTGATATACAACAAAACATGGGAGGATCATTTAAGACACATTGATGAGGTCTTAGGGATTATGGAGGCACATAAACTTTTTTCCAAGGCATCCAAATGTGAGTTTGGAATGACAAAAATGTTGTATTTGGGATGTGATTAGTGCAGGAGTCAAAGTGGAAAAGGAGAAAATTCAAGCCATCTTAGATCGGTAACCACCTAAGACATTAACCCATCTTAGAGTATTCTTCAGGTTGTGCAAACCATAGTTTTAGGACCCAGACTCAAACTTGACTCAGCAACCCAAAAAATTTTGACTCAAACTCAAGACTCGGCACAAACTCAACAAAACACTCGGCATGGACTCGGCAAAAAAAACCTCATAATTACACAAAAAAAAGAAATAAATGCATTTAGAGAACATAAAAGTCTAATTTGACTGTCAATTTTTCATAATTCAAACGTTATGCATGTCATACAATCCTCAAACTCTCAAAATTTGAAATTTCAGCCACTATGTCTATTATGTTCAGGTGCCAAAAGAGTCTGAGCTCAAGAATTGGGAATTCGAGCCTAAGACTCGAGAGTCTTGGAGCAAGACTCAGCCGAGTACTCTCCAAGACTCGGCCAGACTTAACACGGGAGTCTGGTCAAATCAGCTCGGCTAGCTTTCTACTCGAGAATTTGGAGAGTCTTGCAGAGTACTTGGAGAGTCTTCAAACTATAGTGCAAACACTAAAATAAAATGGAAACTTATTGAAATGCATATCAATAACCTCACTGTCAATGCACCTATATCGATTGCTGCAATAATGGACATGGCAGCTAAGTAACAACCATCAACAATAGGAATAATGCTTCATCTGAAAACTTAAACAAATCAAGTGCATCACTCGTCATTTATTCACCCAATACAATGATGCTTCTTACAACAACCTTATTGATAAAATCCATAGGCTAAAGCATCAATTATGATGGCATTGAACTGTTAGTGTGTGTAAGCATTGATATAATATCCCTTGAAGCATTTGGCCTTAACTTACTGGTTTGATACTCAAGGAATATTGTCAAACACTTGGCAAACCAAATCTGTACTTGCTGCTTGAGACTTGTTTTGAAGTTTTTTTATTTTTGGATGCAATTTGTAATGCTGATATAGCTTGAAAATATGAACTGAGATAACTGAAATATATTGCAGCAACTATATGAAGCTTGACCATGCAAGAATATGACTGAAATATGAAGATAAATGCAACTACATCTTCATTGACATTATGGCAAACAATTGTCATGTAAAGTTTGAGCTTGCTGTTTTGCGTTTTCAGTTTGCTTTGCTTGTTTTTGATTGATGCAAAGATGTTTGGAATGCATGAAAATGAATGGTAAATTGTCTAACAATGAAATGGAGATTAAATGCAAGTATGTTTTTGCTCTTCAAATGCATATATATGACTTAATCTAATGCAATTCAACACCTATAGCTAGAAGGCATTTTGTCAAACAATTTGTTGGCAAACTCCTTATGTCTCCAATATGATATTGCAATGGAAATGAAGCTAATTACAATTTGGAAATGATATGCAAATGCCAAGACTCTTGGCTTACAACATAATCAAAATGCTATCATAATGTTGGTATGAAATATGCATCTACAACTGTCATATGGCAGCAACTTATACAATGATAAAACTACATAAATTGGAACCAAAGAACCTGGATATTATGTGCCGATATGAAGAAGAAGGGATGGCGATCTTGCCCACCAAGAATCAACAAATTAGGAGCCCTTCAAGTGAAGAATCGTACTCCTCAATGTGTCGCCCCTATTCTTGCCTGACAACTTTTTCTATAAATAAATGCAGCAATAATAGGTCTCCAAATTGGTGTAGAAATGATTGCCAACTCGATAGAAGTCAATCCCTCCAATGCCCACAAAATTTTGTCCCCTTAGTGAAGAGCAATGAATGAAAATGCAATTCCTCCCATGGCTGGTCTGCAGACTGAAACAAAATTACAGACCTCAAATAACTCACCAAACTTCTCCAAAAATGTTCTCCAATGGCTGCAATTATCTCAATGAGAAAGACTAAAGTATCTCCCTCCACTATCCATCTAGGGTTGATATTTCACAACCGAAATTGGCACTTAACCAGCTAGGTTTGGTCTTTCACAAACGAAGACTGGAAAACAACAAGCTAAGCATTCAACTTCAGCAATGTAGTAGAAAAGATGTATTCAACTCAAGATGCCCAAATGCATAGCCCAAGCTTCTTCTTATACTTTTCATACCTCATCACCAAGAAGCTTCTAGAGAATAATATTATTTTATTCCATTAAGTGACTTTATGATATATTTTATTTAGTTACTTTATTAAACTAATTAAATATAAAGTCATTCTTTAGATATTAATTTATTGGAATAACTTTATAAATAATTAATTTAATATCTCCACTTTAATTTAATTAAAATAATCAATTAGTCATCCTTATGAAATATCAATATTTGGACAACTTAATTAATTAATTTAATTTAATTACTCTGCCTCCAAATCGGGGACATGACAATTGACTAGTGATCTCATACACTTAGTGGCAGGGTAACTATGGAATACATGAGCCAACTCTCTTTCTCCTTACATAGTCCCTAGTTGGTTGGGCAACTGTATAATGTAATGAAGTTCTAACATTTTGGTATCACTAATGTTCTGAAAAGTAAAAAGATTAACCCTATGAAGGGGGATATGAAGCACTCCTATAGTATGAAGTTCACGGATGGCAAAGATATTCTTATACTTCTTTGACATATTGGACACTATTTGGAGTTCAACCCTTGTCCTCCTATTTCTCCTATCACAGGTTTATACTGTTTTGATCAATCTCTATAAATTTTAATTTTTTCAACAATCATGATGTCAATCTATAAGAAGCCTTGCCAAATCTGCCCTTAATTTTCCAATCTTGTTACTTGGAAATTTTGTCAAACACTTTCTTGCAAACTGTTGTTTGTTGTTTCTTTTTGTGTTTTTGATACATATGATGATTTCATGAACATAAAAGTATTCTAATTGCAATGTCCTAATAACTGAAATGGAAAAGTGATGCAATGCAATGTTTCTTTTGATTTTCCAATGCAATAAGATGACTGAACTCGTGCAATTTTACGACTACAGCAAAGTGACATCAGAACTTCTTATATTGCAGCTGTAACTGATTACAATATTTGCCAATTTTGATTGCTACTAATCTCCCTTCAAAGAGACGATTATGCAATGATAATGTCAACTCAGATGGCAATGCAATTCCAACTATATTTTTCATATGATTTACAACTACAATCTGCTGTAATAGCAAATGACTAAATGCAACCTAAATCTGCTTGTAGATGACAATGACTTCCTTGACTATGTAATGCTAAATACAGATTTTTATATCAGAATGAAACCTGATTTGAAACTCTATTGGACTGAATGCAGAAACACCAAACCAGATCGATTTCTTCTAGAATCGAATTCTTTTGTGCAAAAAATGCAGCACCTGAACTCCTTGATGGCCTGTGACTTCTTTCCAAGCAAAATCGATTTTTATTCTGCCTTCAATCTTCAAAATCAAACCAGCTGAAGCAAGATGCCGCCCTAAGAAAAATCGTCCTTCAAATGCAAAATGTCATTTGCCTCAAAACTGAAAATGATCATCAAGAGTTCGCCCAAACTTGCTTCCAAAATCGAACTCACTTAGGACTGGAATTATTCTTCAAAATCTGCAAATATCTCCTCCAAAATCGTCCTTCACCAATTCTTCAAAATTTGGCCATAGGCCATTAAATTTTGCTCCAATGGAAGACTAAAATATCTCCCTCTCAAATCTCCAGCTAGGGTTGATGTTGCACAACCAAACCTGGTATCCTAGAGTCTTCAAACCCTCGGATATTGCATGCATGCAAGCTCTTACCACACAGGTATGAAAATAGAATAACTCAAGATATGATGAAAATGGCTTGCACTGAACTCCTTATAAAGAATTATCATTCACCTTCAAGAATCTTCTAAAAAATAATATTATTTTATTCCCTAGTGATTTTATGATATAATATTTATTTTAGTCACTTTATTAAATTAATTAAATATAAAGATATCTTATGATATTGATTTATTGAGATAACTTTACAAATAATTAATTTAATAGTTATTCCCTTATTTCTCCTATTTAGTCTTCGGGAATAAATAAAGGCTAAACGATCTTTGGTGGCTACTGTGAAGGGGACATTACAATCCTCCCTTCCTAAAATTGCTTGTCCCCAAGCAATTGTAGACTCGGATGCTGAAGAATTTGCTCTCCTTCCCAAGTGGCATCCTCTCTTGGCAAATCCCTCCATCTCACCAAATACTCCTTTAGCACCCTATTCCTCAATCTCTTCTCTTGTGTATCAATTATCTCCTCGGGAATTAGGACCAAGTGTCCATCCTCATCCAACAGTGGCAATTCCGATGAAGATGTAACCTGTTGTCCAAGTGCCTTCTTGAGGCACGAAACATGAAACACATTATGAATCTTGTTGCTCTCTAGAAGCTCCAAATCATAGGCTACCTCCCCAACACACCTGATGATCTTGTAGGGTCCATAAAACCTGGGTTTCAACTTCTCCACACCACTCTTCTTCAAAGAAGACTGCCTATAGGGTTGCGAGCGAAGATAGACCAAGTCCCCTACCTCAAAACTGCACTCAACCCTATGTCTATTAGCATAAGTCTTCTGTTGATTTTGTGCCACATACAAGTTATCCTTGAGTGCTCTCAAGATGTCCTGACTTTCCTAGATCCAATCCTTACCCTTAGGAGCTCTGCTCTCTCCAAAATCCAAGTGCATGAATGATGGTGCATCATATCCATATAGTGCTTGGAAAGGAGACATCCCAATAGACATATGATAAGTGGTATTATAACAATACTCTCCCAAGTGCAACCACTTAATCCATGCCCTTTGTTCTCCCGAGATGTAGTTGTGCAAGTACCCCTCAACCCACTTATTCACAATCTCTATCTGGCCATCTGTCTGAGGGTGGTAACTCGTGGTTAGAGTCAACTCAATACCTGCCAGCCTAAATAGTTCCTACCAGAATGCACTCAAGAACCTACTGTCCTGTCACTGACTATTAATCTAAGTAGCCCATGCAACCTGAAGATCTCTCTAAAGAATAGCTCAGCTACTTGTGGTGCCTTGTACTCCATAGGTATAGCAAAGAAATGAGCATACTTCGTCAACCAATCCACCACCACATAGATACAATCTCTCCCATGCACCTTGGGTAGACTTGTGATGAAGTCCATGAAAATGCTCTCCCACTTATGTTCTGGAATGGGCAAGGGCTGCAATAGACCAACTGAATGTGTATGCTTGGACTTGTTCTGTTGACAAATTACACACTCCCTGACGTGTCTCAAAACGTCCTCCTTTAGGCCCTTCCAAGAGAACCTCTCTCTGACCTGTCTATATGTCTTAAAATAGCCTTGATGGCCTGCTAGAGGAGTGTCATGTGAATCCTGCTGTATCCTTTCCTTCAACTTAGACTCTGGTACCAAGTAGATCCTATCCTTGTAGAAAATCACATCATCCACAACCCCTGTAACTGTCATCCTATACTAGTTCATCCATCACCTCGCATGAAAATTTATTCTTGGAGTATTCGACTAACAAGAGAGACTTCCAATCAGCTAAAATCTTTGAAAGTGAACAAGCGGAAAGTTTTCTGGAAAGGGCATCAACAACAACGTTCTTCTTCCCTTTCACATACACAACAACATTTTTCTTCCCTTTCACATACTCTATATCAAAGTCATAGGCCTGTATCTTACTAGCCCATTTTTGCTGCCTCTCGTTCAAATCTTTCTACTCTAAGAAATACCTGAAACTATTGTGGTCCGTCCTCACCACAAACTTCCCTCCAATCAAGTGTTGCCTGAAATTCGCCAATGCATGCATTATGGCGAGCATCTCCTTATCATATATGGAGTAAAGTCTCTCAGGTCCCCTCAACTTGTGGCTCTCAAAAGCAATGGAGTGTTGATTTTGCATCAAAACCGCTCCTATGCCTTCGACCCAAAGCATCACACTCAAGAACAAAAGGTTGGGTGAAATCTAGAAGTGCTAGGATTGGGCAACTACTCATCACCTCCTTGAGCTTGTCAAAAGCTCATTGTGCCTCATCTGACCAACTGAATGCACCCTTCTTAGTGAGATCTGTCAAAGGTGCTCCCAACTATGAAAATCCTCTCACAAAGCGTCTGTAATAGCTGCACAATCCAAAGAATCCCCGCAGCTCTGTGAGTGTCCTAGGTGTTGGCCAATCGAGTATTGCTTGTATCTTTTCTTGCTGAACCTATACCCCCTGTGCACTGATCACATGCCCCAAGTATAAAATCTCCTTAAGGCCAAATTCACAATTCGAGGCCGTAGCATATAGTGACTGCTCCTCCATGATAGTCAAGATCTCATCAAGCTGTCTCAAGTGATACTCCCAAGTCTTGCTATAAATGAGCAAGTCATCAAAGAATACCAAGAGGAAATTACGCAACTGCTTATTGAAAATGTGGTTCATGCATGACTAAAAAGTAGCAGGTATGTTTGTCAATATAATGTCCCTTACCCGGACTTGCCCTAAAATCCGTTTGTCTGCCATAGAATTTGCTTGTTGATTAGGTTTAGAGTTTCTTCTTTCCAAAAGAATGTCCTTTTAATACAATAACCGTAGATTGGAATCTGTATTCATCACATTAACAACATACTTGTTAGCATTAATATATAGACATCCAAAATCAGACATAATCATAAATACAAATTGATAAACATAAGAAGAGTCACTTAGCCCATCAGGAGAGGAGAATCCCTAAGGGTCTACGGTCTACCACCTTCCAATGCCCAACCCGTATCTCAGGCCTGTGGGACAGAATGCCAAGGTGGGACCCTCACCCCTCCATGACCCAACCCTTGCAATGGGCCTGTGAGGCAGTCTACCCAACCTTTGTTATGGGCCTGTGGGGCAAAACTGCCCAACCCATGGGCCTATGGGGCAGACTGCCCAACCCTTGCTTTGGGCCTGTGGGGCGGAACCTGGGTGAAGTTTTTAGACGAACCACTTAAGTTATGACTCAACTCTCCTGGCGGGATTACAAACACAATTCAGACAATCGATATGCAGTCATTAGTGCTTCATTTGTATTTACACATATTATGCAATAAGAGTATTTAATATGATCAAACAGTTCCTTGAATCCTAATATGAAGGTATGTCAGAATACAAAACTAAACTAAGCAATATTCATGTTTACATATTCATTATGTTCGTTTGCAATTCATCATAGCTTGTAAGTTCAATATTAGCAGAAATCAAATACAAATGCGAATTAATCATCATTAAAGCCATATCTATAGAAGATAAACCCTTTGGCCTCTGATCAGTCAAGGACTACATAGTCCGCCTAAGTTCAATGCCAATTTCCAGTATAATGAGTCTATTTCCAGATTTGATATCAAGAAGGCATGGTTCCAACACATCAAGGGGGACTGTGCGCATTCCAATGAATAAAGCATATCAATTATTTTTAATAATACATAGATCGGTTGGGCTTACAAGGTTCATGCAACATTGTCATGTCGGATTGAGGACAACTAAATATTAAAGCTAAGTGAGTAGTCTAACCTGATCGGCTATGTCTTCCCATGACTCTTTATTCCTTAATTGTCTTCCTTCAACCTTATACTGGATTGATCATAGGATGAGGACAATTCATAAATATACACAATCTACTTATGTTTATATTAAAGAGTCACCATTACTTATAAGACTTAATAATTACTACATGTATCATTTGTATATTCACAAATGATTCACATATCGACTTAACCAATATATATACATCTGATTTTATAATATATTTATATATTCTATATATATATTATAGACTATATAAAATTTAAATATATATATATATATATAAAAAAAATTATATAAATACATATAATTACATTTATAAAATTATATATATATATCATTATTTCCAACTTGATTTCAACTTACAATAATCTCTTGATATGAACACATATATATAAAATTATATCTTTATATTATTATATTTAACTTACTGTTTAATGTATTGCATCTGCAGGAGTTCCTTTATTCCTAGCCATGTTTACTTATCTCTAACCACCATCTCTTACCTCTACTCAGCTACCCATCAGATATAAGGCTTGTTCTTTTTATTTATATCTGTCACCCATGATGCCCTTTACTGGTTATTTTAATACCAAAGTTACTCATCCTCTTATTTTATTTGCAGACCTTCCTATATATCTATATATATCTGATTGGTCTCTACAAAGACACGACCTTTCATTTCACCTGCACTTCCTAAAGACCGTGTCTCTTCCTATCACCGATCCTTGTTTTGTCTTATTAATCATAAGGATTGCTGTTATTAATAGTTTATTAAGTTTGCTGTGTGCATTGGTTTTATTAACTAATATTTATCTTAGGGATCATTGCTTACTCTATCGGATTTAGGTATTAACTAAGGCAAGGGTTAATCCATAGTATTTTGTATAAAGATTATCATTAATTTTATTGTTATGATATCTATAATTAATATTAATGGTTCTTATTAGTATGATATTTGTATTATAATATTATTGAGGATAATCATAATTATAATGATGCTTGATGTGTTTTATTAATATTATTTTGTCTTTTTAATTTATTTTTATATTGGTTATATCTACTTTATATATATATATATATATATTTGCTGATTATATTTATAGTAATATTAAGTTGTTAATATTTGTAAATATGCAACTTGTCACTTATTCTATTTATTTGCATCTCAATACTTAGTTATTTTAAGGTTCTTTTTCGGGGACATGACAGTCCACCCCGCCCAAGATTGCTTGCCCTCAAGCAATCATACTCTAAGATGGGTAGTTTTAAGATGTTGCTTCTTGTGGTGATGATATCAGCTTTAATGGGAGTTGGAAGTTCTAACCCAAGTGATGGATATTCTAGCTATGAGGATAATATATTGACTAGTATTCTTAAGTTCAATTATTTCTCATTACTCTCTAAACCCAATAGTTGTGAATCTGTATAACTTAAAACCACTTGAATTAGAAATTAAGGCAGAAAACCAAGTAGCTCAACTAGGTAAACGAGTAGCTCAAGTAAGCAAGCAACTAGCTCAAGCACACGAGCAAATAGTTGAACCACACAAGTAAGTAGCTTAAGCAAGCAAACAACTAGCTCAAGTAAGTAAGCAACTAGCTCAAGCAGACAAGTAGGTAGCTCAAACACGCAAGTAAGTAGCTCAAATACGCAAGCAGCCAACTCAACTAGCTCAAGTAGGCAAGTAGGCAGCTCAAGTAGACAAGTAAGTAGTTCAAACACACAAGTAAGTAGCTCAAGTATGCAAGCAGCCAGCTCAAGCAGACAAGTAGGTAGCTCAAACATGCAAGTAGCTCAAGTACGCAAGCAACCAGCTCAACTAGCTCAAGTAAGCAAGTAGGCAGCTCAAACACACAAGCAAGTAGGCAAACAACTCAAGTAGACAAGCAGGTAGCTCAAGCATGCAAGTAAGTAGCTCAAGTACGCAAGTAGCCAGCTTAACTAGCTCAAGTAGGTAAGTAGGCAGCTCAAGCAAACACAGGATAGTAGGAAAGATGCTTTGATACCACTATAATGTCCCTTACCCGGACTTGCCCTAAAATCCGTTTGTCTGCCATAGAATTTGCTTGTTGATTAGGTTTAGGGTTTCTTCTTTCCAAAAGAATGTCCTTTTAATACAATAACCGTAGATTGGAATCTGTATTCATCACATTAACAACATACTTGTTAGCATTAATATATAGACATCCAAAATCAGACATAATCATAAATACAAATTGATAAACATAAGAAGAGTCACTTAGCCCATCAGGAGAGGAGAATCCCTAAGGGCCTACGGTCTACCACCTTCCAATGCCCAACCCGTATCCGGGCCTATGGGGCAGAATGCCAAGGTGGAACCCTCACCCCTCCATGACCCAACCCTTGCAATGGGTCTGTGGGGCAGTCTACCCAACCCTTGTTATGGGCCTGTGGGGCAAAACTGCCCAACCCATGGGCCTGTGGGGTAGACTGCCCAACCCTTGCTTTGGGCCTGTGGGGCGGAACCTGGGTGAAGTTTTTAGACGAACCACTTAAGTTATGACTCAACTCTCTTGGCGGAATTACAAACACAATTCAGACAATCGATATGCAGTCATTAGTGCTTTATTTGTATTTACACCTATTATGCAATAAGAGTATTTAATATGATCAAATAGTTCCTTGAATCCTAATATGAAGGTATGTCAGAATACAAAACTAAACGAAGCAATATTCATGTTTACATGTTCATTATGTTCATTTGCAATTCATCATAGCCTGTAAGTTCAATATTAGCAGAAATCAAATACAAATGCGAATTAATCATCATTAAAGCCATATCTATAGAAGATAAACCCTTTGGCCTCTGATCAGTCAAGGAATACATAGTCCGCCTAAGTTCAATGCCAATTTCCAGTATAATGAGTCTATTTCCAAATTCGATATCAAGAAGGCATGGTTCCAACACATCAAGGGGGACTGTGCGCATTCCAATGAATAAAGCATATCAATTATTTTTAATAATACATAGATCGGTTGGGCATACAAGGTTCATGCAACATTGTCATGTCAGATTGAGGACAACTAAATATTAAAGCTAAGTGAGTAGTCTAACCTGATCGGCTATGTCTTCCCATGACTCTTTATTCCTTAATCGTCTTCCTTCAACCTTATACTGGATTGATCATAGGATGAGGACAATTCATAAATATACACAATCTACTTATGTTTATATTAAAAAGTCATCATTACTTATAATACTTAATAATTACTACATGTATCATTTGTATATTCACAAATGATTCACATATCGACTTAACCAATATATATACATCTGATTTTATAATATATTTATATATTCTATATATATATTATAGACTATATAAAATTTAAATATAAAAAAAATTATATAAATACATATAATTATATTTATAAAATTATATATATATATATATCATTATTTCCAACTTGATTTCAACTTACAATAATCTCTTGATATGAACACATATATATAAAATTATATCTTAATATTATTATATTTAACTTACTATTTAATGTATTGCATCTGCAGGAGTTCCTTTATTCCTAGCCATGTTTACTTATCTCTAACCACCATCTCTTATCTCTACTCAGCTACCCATCAGATATAAGGCTTGTTCTTTTTATTTATATCTGTCACCCATGATGCCCTTTACTGGTTATTTTAATACCAAAGTTACTCATCCTCTTATTTTATTTGCAGACCTTCCCTATATATCTATATATATCTGATTGGTCTCTACAAAGACACGACCTTTCATTTCACCTGCACTTCCTAAAGATCGTGTCTCTTCCTATCACCGATCCTTGTTTTGTCTTATTAATCATAAGGATTGCTGTTATTAATAGTTTATTACGTTTGTTGTGTGCATTGGTTTTATTAACTAATATTTATCTTAGGGATCATTGCTTACTCTATGGGATTTAGGTATTAACTAAGGCAAGGGTTAATCCATAGTATTTTGTATAAAGATTATCATTAATTTTATTGTTATGATATCTATAATTAATATTAATGGTTCTTATTAGTATGATATTTGTATTATAATATTATTGAGGATAATCATAATTATAATGATGCTTGATGTGTTTTATTAATATTATTTTGTCTTGTTAATTTATTTTTATATTGGTTATATCTACTTTATTATTATTATTATATATATATATTATACTTATATTTGCTGATTATATTTATAGTAATATTAATTTGTTAATATTTGTAAATATGTAATTTGTCACTTATTCTATTTATTTGCATCTCAATACTTAGTTATTTTAAGGTTCTATTTCAGGGACATGACAGTCAACCTAAATGGCATGACCAAGAACTCATAATGTTCGTAGTGACATCGAAATGTCGTCTTATGTATATCCTACTCTCTAACTCTGATCTGATGGTACCTTGAGCGAAGATCAATCTTGGAAAAGTATATTGCACGATGTAGCTCATCCAACAACTCATCGATCCTGGGTATCGAGTACCTATTCTTGATATTCTTCTTGTTGAGAGCTCTATAATTGATGCACATCCTCATCGTCCCATCCTTCTTCGCCAAAACTACCAAAGAAGCAAAGGGACTAGAGCTCGATCGTATATGTCCCATCTCAAGCAATTCCTTGATTGTTTTCTCAATCTCATCCTTAATTTTTTAGGATGACGATAGGGGGTGGTGATGACTGGTTTGGCCCCTCTTCCAACTCAATGGTGTGCTCAAATCCTTGATCAGGTGTCCTCCCTGGAGGTATCTCCCCAAACACCTTGTCATGCTTCCCCAACAGCTCCAAAATGTCAATATGATATGGCTAATCTGAATCAGGAGTCTTCTTGGTGGTGATCAAACACTTTTTTGCCCGTGCTACATCACCATGCCGAAAGATTCTCTCCATGCATTTAGTTGATACAACCTTTGGGGCCCCGGTAGCTATGCCTCTAAGTACCACTCTCCTATCATCTGTTGCTCTAAACTTGAGCTCCATGGTTTGGAAGTTTTGTGAATATTTCCCTAGTGAATGTAGCCACTGAATCCCAAGGATAGCATTTGTGTCACCTAAATCCAGCACATAGAAATCATCAGTGACTATATAATTGCCCAATGTGATAGGCAACTGCGGATCCCTCCTAGTGCATGACATGTTATACCCATCTACCACCATCACATTAAAACCCTCAAAATCTTCTGCTAGCAACCCCTGCTTTGCCACTAGGGCTGCATCAATGAAGTTGTGGGTGGCCCCACTATCAATCAACACTAAGATATTTTATCCCTGCAAGGCTCCTCTGACTCTAAAGGAATTGAATCTAGGAGTACCTGATAAAGTAGCAATGGTGCTACTCTTACCCTTCTCCTGAGGCTACTCCTCATCTGAGATGCTTTCCTCACTACCCTGTGTTTGTCTATCATCATCACTTCCTCACTCTCTAATACAACCTCAATGAAGTCAACCTTGCCTTTACCTAGGCAACGGTGTCCAAGCTTGTAATGTCCCCATTTTTTGTGAGCATCAGAGTTCGTAAGGATTAGCCTATCACTTGACCCTCGTAGGCTAACAATTATGGATAGGGGGTCTTCTGTAGCAGTTACCCGGTGATTAGAGACATTACTCCTTAGCTGGATTCAGGTTTTGGCCTTTGCACAGGTTATTTGACTTAGATTGGCACACTTACTATTTATAGTAAGTTACTATTTTGGGAGAGTCAGGGTTCCTATTAATAGAAAGACTCCTGGGCAGAGCATATTGGCAGTGTCGACCTTGATTGGGCCTTTGCAACTATTTCTAGACTCAGTTTCACATACTTACTATTTATAGTAAGTCACTGTTCAAGGTTTCTATTTTTAGACGAGCATCCGATCACATGGAGAACAGGGAGAGTCGACTCCTAGCTCAGACAGCTTAGCAATCAGACAAGTACATCAAGAGATATTAAAGTTTAAGTGACTTAAATGATTAATTTAATATTTTAATATTATTATAAAGTTATAAAGTAACTTTATAATAATAAAGTCACTTTAATATATTAAAGTGTGTTAAAGTGAATAATTTAATGTGGGAATAAATCTTTTATCCCACATTGGCCAGGAAGGTGTTTGAGCTCTCCTAAGGAAAGAATAAAAAGAGAGGTAGGAGCTCATTCTCGGTATCCAATTGATGAATATTATTATGATTGATTTTTATTGTGGAGCCTAGGGCTTTCACAGTTTTCTTCTTTGATCATAGGAAACAAAAACTTCCTATTGATAGCATAACTGAGGGAGTGAAAGATCTCTTGAAGGGTTGCAAATTAAGGAGAGGATAATTCAGTCCTTTCATCTATGCTTATTGGAGTAGAATCAACAAGGGTTTAAGAGCAGATTGCAAGCTTTCATCCGCTGCTACAGTACCTGCGTGAACAGTACCAAGAGCCAAATATTCGGTTGGCCAAGTTTTGTATGGTTCGATTAAAGGATTTGTTTGGAGATTCATTTGAGGGTTTGGAGAATAAGTGTTTCCATCGATTTGCTGGAGATTATATTTTAAGTAATCTGATTTATATCAGACCATTTCTCAGTCATCTATATCAGCCCATTGGTGCCATTGTTTTTGTTCATATCTCTCTCTATTGGTATCGATTCTTCCATTGAATTGCTGTGAATCATCCCTTAGTGGCGTATGAAGATTTCAAGGGCATTTGAGAGGAGTTTTAGACAGCAGACGAATTAAATCAAAAGTCTGATCACTAGCAGCAGGGGCGACCAGCATGACAGGGGCAATTTCATGAAGGGAAGGTCAATAAAATCCAAATAAAAATCTGGAAGCTTCATCCTTGTCTAAGCAAGCTAGGCGCTGGTCTTTGGAGGCAAAATCCATTGAGTTAAGAGTGCATCGAATTATCTTGTGCAAACAGCTATCAATTCCCAGGTTTCACACATTTGGAGTTCCTTGCATTTGTTCTAATTCATGATAGTCTTTATCACTGTTTTTTTTCAAGGCACCTATAAGCATTGTACTAGGGAATTCATTTACATCAATCTTTGATAGTTTATGCATGCTGCTGTAAGAGAATATCATAACCAGAATTTGCCTTGTATGAAATACATTCTAATGCCAAGAGCCTTGGCTAATCTATGTTTACCTCGCGGAGTGTCTATATCAATGTACTACTTACACAAGAAGTAAACGGAACTATATGTAACATACAAAATAGAACAATACAGTATGATAGAACCATAAGATGTTTGTGTTCATATCCAGTAAATATCACCATGTACAATCACCAGTATATCTCTGCTATCAATCATGGAATCATAATAATAATGACAACAATAGTGGTGTCCCTCCCGACTACAAAATGAAGTACATATAATGTTTGGCGGTTGGTTGAGCAACCAACCGTCGTGACGTTCCATAACAACCCGCTACAACTAATCGGGACTTAATTACCCGAGAGTACATGTCAACCAATATTCTCATTAAGACTATAGTTTTATTGCATTATACTAACTTGGCCGACTACGGCCGACTACGGCCGACTACGCTAAGGAAATTTAACCCCTTACATCATCCCCCCCACAAAATAGGTCGCCTTCCAGGCGACAAGATAACAAAAATAGGAAATGATGTTGTACAAAATTTTATTAAGAGGAAGGGGGAAGGGAGGACGTCCCTAGATGAACTGATGAGGTGGGAGTAGCAGCAAAAGAGTGTTGGTCCTTCAATCGCTTGACTTCCTCTATGCGTACTCGAAGCTGGCGATCGACAAGGATTTCACGTTTCCTGGCAGCCTTCACCATGTGAGCTGCCTCCATCAATTGGCTCTTGGCTTTGTCCGTCTCCAAGCTCGTAGTTGCCAACTGCTCCTCTAGTTTTTTGATCCTCTCACTCCATATTTGTTCCCACTGCTGAGTCTCCTCTTCCTTCCGCCTAATTACCTCCTCCTTTTGGTGATTCCCTTCCTCCAAACTCATCACCTTGGCCTCCAAGGTGGCTATCTGGTTCCCCTATGACCATGTTATCTGAGTCTGGTCCGCCAGCTGGTTTTGCAGATTTTGTATGGCTATGGCAAATTCCTCTTTTACCTTCTATAACATGCGATAGGCTTCTACCTTTCTAGCTACCGCCAACTCAGCTGACACTATTTGCCTCTTCACATTGTAGAATACATCTCGGAATGCGAGCTCGATGTGATAGAGGTTTTCTATGACCCCAGCATCTCTTCCTGCCATCCTAGGTGGCCTACCTCTCCAGTTCCTGAGCATTGTTGCGGTTTCACTTGCGGGCCACCCCTGGCTAGTGAAGATACGAGCGAACTCCGCCTCGCACCCCATCTGCACAAAACCCCTGAGACGTTGTACCTCCTGGCCCACCAATGGGGATCGGCCAATCTTGAGGTCCTTCGATATGTGTCCCACCTGCATCATTATTCGCCCCATGTGCTGGAGCTCCTCCACATACCTCTACACTGTCCCCAAGGGGTCTGATGGATCTGGTTGTGATATTTCGACTACATATCCATCAGACGTGTTGTCCTCATCATCCTTCTCATCAAGTATGTCCTCCTCGTCTAGCGGGAGGTTCTCTGCCCCTATCTGCTCCTCTATTGGCCCCATCCCCTCTGTGGCCACAGGTGACTGCTAGTACGCCTCCTCTGTCACTGGCTGCTCCCTCACTGGCTCTCTTGCTGCATCCACCCCCTCTGGAATTTTAGCCATATCACTCCCCTGTGTCTGAATGGCTGATCCCACCACATCTATATCGCCAGCCAATCCTTTTGGTGAATTCTCCTCTGGTGTGTCGGCCACCTCCACTCTCAGGCCATATTCCCCTAACCAGTTATCAATCTGGGCTACTCCTGGCGCTCCCGGTGGTGTGGTAGAGGGAACTGGCTCCTGCTGAGTGATGGATCCCCAAGTCCGTGGGGCTACTAACTGTTCGGTAGAAACCACTGGTGGTGTCCCTGGCAGACCCTCCCTGGTCAGTGTTGTCTCTACTGCCAACCCTGGCCGTGTAGTTGCCGATTCTGGCAGAGTAGGTGCGAAGCCTGGCGGTGGCACAGTGTCGCCTGAGGCTGCTGGACTCGATGATATGGTTGTCACGTCTGCTAATGGTGCCCACCCTGGCAATGCGCCAGGTGTTGAGGCTCCCACTCTCAATGTCCATCCGCCGCCAATGGACGATGCTGGCAATGTGAAGGTAACAGTCGACAAACTCTTCTGCCCCGCTGGTGGTGCTGGCAAGGTGAACCCTGCTGGCTGGAAGGGTGGTATCACTGCTTCGTCCACTTGTATTCTAGTTTGCGCATCCCCAGCTTTTGATACCTCCTCGTCCTCTGGCGAACTCTCTGCTGATGTCGAGGAAGATAGCTCAATGTGGTCCCCTTCTCCTTCTTCCCCACTCTGTGCTGATGTTTCCTCTTCTACAGATGCTTCACGCCCTTTCCTTTTTTTTCGTGCTGTAGAGCCTTCGCCCACCTGCTTGAGTTCTAACACTATCCAGTAGAATACCGTTGGAAGGCCTAGGTCCAGATGGGTAAGAGGCTGCAATCGACCCCACCTGCCTTCAGGTACTTGTGTGTGCACAGCATCCAAGAACAGAGCAATGGCATGCTGGGTCATATAAAATGCTTTGTGCCGCTCAGACATAAACTATCGCATCCGCTCTACAAGTAACCGTGCCCAATTATATATTCGGCCGATGCTCAATCCCACCATGTAGTCAACCATCCATATGGCAATGTCGGACGCTTGGATGGCACCTGTAAGTCGGCACTTCATCAAATCCAATATGCACTTCCATTCGGCTGTAGCCAAATAATGTTTTCGAAGGCCTCTGTTGCCGGTGTTCCATATAGTATCCTTCTCTCGTGTTAAATTGCTCCAACACACCTGCTTAATTAGGACTTCCTTATGTTGTTGTGTCATCTTCTTTGGCTTATTAACTCCTATCCCTGTGGCTGAAGCGTCGAAGACTCGCTCAAAATCCTGCGGCCAGAATGAGACTATAACCGGACAGCCTCTATAATCTATCACCGACTTGTGGGTGTGCCTGCAATAATTTTCTACCATGGCTCTCAGCCAAGGTTCAAACTCTCATGAGTTAAAAAATGGCACCAAGATGGCTTTATCCACTCGAGCATGTTGTAGTGCAATCTTCAAGGGGTGGTCATCGATTGTGCTCCGCCACCACTATTTGCACGTGTTACCAGTTAAGTTCTCCCAGGACATCGGTTCAACATCTGCATCCATTTTCCTTTTCTTTCCTGCCGAGGCTATCTTTGGCTTGGGCTGGGCAATTTTCTTTCCCTTGTCCATTGTATTGCCGGCTTGGTGATCTCGGCCAACTTTATTTACTTCGAAATGGTTGCTAAAACTGTCCGGCTGCAATAACTGCCGTACCAGGTAAACCTGAGCTTTTCGAATTTTTTGACAAGGCTGTAATTTCTGTAGGTTATGGAGTGGCCGTACGGTTTGGAAGGTTACTGCCAATGAGATATGCCATACGATTTGGAACTCTCCCAGTGAAAAAAGGTGTCGTACGCCGTGGCCAACTTCTGCCAATGAAAAAAGGTACCATACGACATGGCCAACTTCTGCCAGTGCAGGCCGTACGATGTGACAAACCTCCCCCAGTGTAGGCCATACGATGTGGCAAACCTCCCCTTGAACAGGCCGTACGATGTGGCAAATCTCCCCTTGAACAGGCCGTACGATGCCCACAATAGAGGACCGTACGATGCAAGTAGCAGACTGTACGATGTCAATCTGGCAGCTTCCCTTCGATCGTACAGTGCAAATGGCTATACCTTCACGTCGTACGTTGTTAATCTTCGAGCCTCCTCCAGGTCGTACGGTGTAAGCCTTCGTACCTACACTTGTTCCTGTGATCTGCTGTACGATTGAGATGGAAGACCGTACGATTTCACTTGTTCCTGTGATCTACCGTACGATTGAGATGGAAGACCGTACGATGTCACTTGTTCTTGTGATCTGTTGTACGATTGAGATGGAAGACCGTACGATGTCACCTTCAGTGCGTACGGTTTGAAGGGAGGTTCGTACGCTGAAAAATTCCAACCTCTTCACCAGCCGTTTGGTGTAATATTCCCTGTGATATGTATGCTGTATGGTGTGAATGTCTTCAACTGTCAAACTTTGTGGAAGTCGTACGGTACAAAACCCTTGCTCCTGAATTTGCTTGAGACTCCAATGTGATTGTTGTATGAATTCGAGTGCTTTATATCTTCGTACGGTCTCTATTTTGGCCGAACTTGTTACTTTTTCCTTGGTCAGCTTTGTTTCTGTTTTTTCAATTTTTTTAATTTGATTTGATAATTCTCTTTTTGTTTTTTCTCCTTTTCCACTTTCTTCTTGTTTAATTTTTTCTCTTTTTCCACTTTCTTTTAATTTTTTTTATATTTTTAATATTTTCCTATTTCCATCATCTTCTCTCTCTTCATTTTTATCTTCTTTTCTCTTCTTTCCTCGTACTCTATCATTTTCTCTAACTTTTAATTTGGATGCATAATACAATTTACACGTATGCGGGGGTCTTTTATAACATTCTTCTTCACAACAAGTCCCTATGAATTGAACATCAAACCACTTATCAAGCAAGGGGGCCGGACCAATACTTTTATATCGGCCGTTGACACACCTTCCTCCGTACTGTTGGTACCATGTAACTTCTTCTCCTTCTACTGTGGGAGGTCCGGCTGGGTTTGGTATTATTTTTCAGAGTCCGTCTTTTGTTGCAATCTTCCTTACCCTCAGCACCTTCCTTCTATCTCTTCTCATTAGCTGTAGTATTTCCTCCGTGTACCCGTCCACATGTGATAGGAACTTGTCCTCTATCATAATCACAGTTTTGAGGCAAGGAGCCATCTTTTCGAAGTATTCTTCCCATTGGTCATCGTCCCAATCTTCCCTTTCTTCGTCATTCTCTTCAGGTTCAGGTTCTCTTGCCAACTGTTCTTCCTTCTCCTTTTGTGCCTCTTTATCTATTTCTTTGGCCAGATATCCTTTCCGTATGCCTTCGTATGGTGCGACGTAGCTCCAGTGCCCGCCCATTCGTTTCCATAGCGCAGGTGTCCCGAACACTGCATTGGTTAGGTGTTTATTTATTCGTGGCACTGCAATTCCTTCCACTCTTTTTCCTACCAATCTCTCTTCCATTATTTGGCTCCTACCTACCCAAATTTCTTCTCCTGCGTATCCAAGGCCTCCCAAACCCGTCTTGTTCTCTAGGTGCCTCTGTCTGCACAGGCCAATCTTCCTTAGTGGTGTATCCTAGCATGTTGATTGCTATGACGTGTTCCTTCTCTTTTCTCTCCTGATATATCTTCAGCTTAGATCCGTTGATTGCACTTGGTAGGGGTGATCCATCCAAATTCTCGATTTTTATAGATCCATTGTCGCATATCTCCTTGATTTTGAACGGTCCTAACCACCTTACTCTGAACTTTCCAGGTTTGATCTCATTACGGCCGTTATATTTTAAAACTAATTGTCTTGGTCGGAAGTTCATCCGTCGGAGGTGTTTGTCATGCCAATGTTTCCTTCTCCGTTGCATATTTTTCATGACCCATTGTGCCATCACTCTCCGCTCATCTAGTTTCTTGAGTTCGTACAACCGTTCTTTCAAACTCTCTATATCCCCTAACCAATTCTCGATGGCTATCCGCAAGCTGGGTACCATGTACTCCATTGGTACTACTGCTTCTTGACCGTACATCAGCTGGAAGGGTGTGTATCCTGTTGTTACTTTGTATGTCGTACGGTATGCCCACAGAACGGCCGGTAACCTCTCCTCCCAATCGGCTTCCTCTATACCACAAGACTTGTGAATAATTGCCACTAGTACCTTATTCGTAGATTCTGCTTGGCCGTTGGCTCGTGGGTAGTACGGGCTAGATAGGTTGTGGAATATCCGAAACTCCGCTGTCATCAATCGAATGACGTGATTGACAAAGTGTCCTCCTCGATCGCTTGTAATTTGGATAGGGATCCCATACCGTGTCACTATCTGTTCGTAGATGAATCTTGGGTTGTGTTATCTGGCAATGCTCATGCTTCAGCCCACTTTGTGAGATATTTTGTCGCCACCACGATGTATCCACACCGGTGTAGGTGACTCACTTTCAGTGGTCCGATAAAGTCCAGTCCCCATCGCTCGAACAATTCCTGAGGCTGGGATGGATAGAGTGGCATAAAGTCTCGCTTCAGAGGTTTTTCCACTCTCTAGCAGGTATCACATCCTATCACCCACTCCCATGCGTCTGTGTGCATCGTCAGCCACCATAGTCCTGCCAAAAGGATTTTTCTCGCCGTGGCATTTGGTCCCATATGCCCGCCAGCCAAACCCTCATGTGCTTCCTTCAGTACCCCTGGTATTTCCTCTTCTATAACACATCTTCGGAGGATCTGGTCGGACCCCATCTTGTATAGCAGGCCATTAATTAGCTGAAAGGTTTTGCTTTTTAGTACGAGCTTTCTCCTCTCCGCTGGTGCCATTTCCTTGGGGAACGTGGAGGTGGACAAGTATTCTCCGATATTTTCGTACCATGATGGAAGTATTGCAATCTGAAACAGGTGTGCATCGAGAAAATCTTCGTTCACGCCTCCTTCCGCAGGTTCACCTGACCGTATTCTTGACAACTGGTCAACGATCACGTGACTCTTCCCTGGCCGTACTATGATAGTAAATGTGAACTCTTGAAGTAATAGCAGCCACCTACTTGCTCTGCCTTGGATTATAGGCTTGTTCACGAGATACATTAGAGCTTGATGGTCCACGTAGAAGGTGAATGGTGTTGCTAGCAAGTAGTGCCTAAATCTTTGTACGGAGTACACCATCCCCAGTGCTTCTCGCTCAGTCGTACTGTAGTTCTTCTCTGCCTTCGAGAGTAGCCGACCAGCAAAGAATACTGGTTGGTCCAACCCATGTGCTCCGACTTGTGCGAGTGTCGCTCCTATGGCAAAGTTTGAGGCATCCACATGTACGTGGAATTCCTTGTCCCAATCCGGGTACACCAAGATGGGTGAACTGATTAGCCGATCCTTTAGTTCCTTGAATGCTTTTTCTTGTTCTTCCATCCATAGGAAAGGTTGTCCCTTCCTTGTCAATAAGTCCAGCGGGTATGATACTTGTGCAAAATTCTTAATGAACCTCCGGTAGTACCCGACATGGCCGAGGAGGGACTTCACTCCCGTGACATTTTCTGGAGCCTCCATATGTACGATGACCCTTATTTTGTCGGGGTCGGTCTTTAGCCCGGCTTTGCATACAATATGGCCTAGTAACTTCCCCTGCGGTACCATGAACCTGCATTTCTTTGGGTTCAATGCAAGATGTGCTGCTCGGCATCGTTCCATGCATTCTCCAAGGGCTTTGAGATGTTTTTCCTTGTCACTGAAAATAGACCAGTCGTCTAGGAATGCTCTAAAGTTGCCCACCGACATCTTGTCAAATATGTGAAAAATTATCCTTTGGAACGTGGCCGGTGCGTTGCACAACCCAAATGGCATCCGGTGGTACGCGTATACTCCATCTTCGACCACAAAAGTTGTCTTCAACTTGTCTTCTTCGGCAATACAAATTTGGTTATATCCAGAAAACCCGTCTAAGAATGAGTACATTTCATGCCCAACGACTTCCTCCAAGATGGTATCGGTGAAGGGGATTGGAAATGGGTCCTTGACCGTCACTGCGTTCAAACATCGGAAGTCGACACATATCCGCATTTGCTCTGATTCTTTTTTTAAGGAAATGACGATCGGTGACACCCACTCGCTGACATTTACTTTGAAAATGATACCAACCTCCAACATCTTCTCGATCTCCTCTTGTACTTTTGCGGCATAGTTCTTATTCATTCTATAAGGTCTCTTCCGTACGGGCTGGGCTCCTGGTACGAGTGGGATCCGATGTACGCACAATTTTGGCGGTACTCCTTTCAAATCTTTGTACGTCCAGGCGAAGGTGTCCTTGTACTCTATGAATATTTTGAATGCCGCGGCCTTTAGTACTGGGTCCCAATCATCACCGACGAGGATCTCCCTAGGCTTCTCTTGTTCCCCGAGATTCACCCTTTTGATTGTCGGTTCCTCGTACTTGATGGGTTTATCTTGTTCAAGCTTATGGGTTGGCGTTTCATCTAACTCTGCCACGCCTTTCTTATAGTCGCCATACTCTGGCGGGAATGCCTCACTGGCGAAGTTCTTATCTTCGCCTCCTTCTCCTTCCTTGATCTGCAGCATGTTGCAATCTGGGTGGAAGGCTTCATAATCTTCCATCTGCCAGTGAAAAAACCCGTTCAGTGAACTGGTTTCATCTTCTGAACAACTTCCAATTTCTAGAACACCTTCCTCGTTTGGCTCCATAGTTCCCTTTTCTTCATCGCCATTTGATCCCTCGTCAGATTCTGAAGATGCCAAGTCCTCACTGACCGCCTAATTTTTTAAGTCGATGATATACTTCTTCCCATGGCTCTCGATGGAGAGGGTATTCTTCTTCCAGTTATGGTTTGCCTTGGCGGCAATTAGCCATCTGCATCTGAGTAATGCATCGTATGCTTTTCTTTCTAGTGGAATGACGACAAAATTCAACAGGAATTGTTGCATACCTATCACACTTTTTGTGCCATCAACGTACCTATTGGTTTGATATTATGTTGATCGGCACCTACCAGTTGAAATGACGGTGGCCAGAGTGTGGGTTTCCCGAGGCTCTTCCATGTATCCTCGGGTAGTACGTTAACTCCCAATCCTCCGTCGACGATGATATTAGAGAGTTTCATCCCTAGGATTTCCATCTGTACGACGGCCAGTTTCCTCCCGCCGCTTATTGCGAGTAGCATTGGATCCGTGGTTGCTCCTGTTGGTTCTCTGGTGTCTTCAATCAGACCCATTTGAGTATTGTCTGTCATGATATTTGTGAGTGCTACTCTTAATTGCGGCATGGTTTGCAGCAGGTCTGTTACCTTGATTGGTATAGTTGTGTGAAGTACTTGCCGTACGATGTTCTTTTCCAACTCTGATTGTAACGGCGTACTAGCCGCTTTAGTAGTTCTCCGTTCGTTTGCCATTGCTTCTTCTACTTCCGCCCTGGCTTCTCGGAGTCGTTCTTTCTCCGTACGGGGGTCCGGGTAGTTAGCCTTTTTTGTCTGTGCCCTTGTAAGTGCCAAGACTTCTTCGTCGGCTACCTCCAATATGTTGATACCTTTCTACTTGGGGCAGTCGATATCTTCATGATCGCCTGGACCGTACCACTTGCACAGCTTCCCTCCGACGCCTTGGCCACTCTGGCATTCCCTAGCAAAGTGGCCCCATTCACTACATCTCCGGCATTGGATCATGGGCCGACCTTTGCTGTCATATTGGATTTTGCTTCTTGGTGTGGTGTTTCTCCGGTTGTTGTGATAGCTGCCGGGGGATGCGTTGTTATTCTGATACTTCGGTGGAGTGGTCAGAGGGGTGGATTGTTCCCCTTGTGTGAAGAACACTTGCGCACTCCGTGTTTTCAAATTGTACGGGCATTCTTTGACCAAGTGTCCCATAACTTGGCAGATGTCACAGAACATCTTCTTTGGGCAGTTTGCTTTTGTATGACCTTCCATTTTACATTCCATACACCATAGTTCGGTTGGGTCTTTTGACCCTTCCTTGTCTGCTTTCAGTTCCTTCATCATCCTTAGCATGTCGCGACGGAGTGCTTGTACAGTTTTTGATTCATCCTCGCTTTCCCCCGCGCTTTCTTCATCATCATGTTTCTTCCCTCTAGAGGATGTCTTGTTCTCACTTTCAATATCCATCGCACGGTTGTATGCTTCCGTGTACGAGGATGGAGGTACTACCTTCATGTTTTTACGTAGTGAGGAAAGCAACCCTTCGATAAACCATCTCTTCTTTAAACCATCTGCTGGTTGTGATTCTAGTTTCCCCAGCAGGTCTTTTAATTTCCGGTTGTAAGTTCGTACGCTTTCGTTTTTCCCTTGTTTGGTGTTGTAGATCTCGGCCACAATTTCACTGTCGTCCCTCAACAGTTTAAATTCGTCTTGAAATGCCTATTTCAACACCCTCCATGAAGCTTTCTGTGTTCGGTCCAACTCCGAGTACCAGTCAATGGCATTGTCTCGGAGCGTCGCCGGGAATGCTTTCAACCAGTTATCCTGGTCGTCTTCTCTGCTCGCTGTCCAAATTGTCTCACACGTTTTACAGTGTCGTACTGGATCCTCTGACCCATTCCCCGTAAACTTCGGCAACTTTTTTCGTTCTGGAGTCACCATCCTGCCCCGCTGTCCTCCCCGTGTATTGCACCTGACTGGGCTAGTTTTGGTACGTTCTGGTGCGTCACTTGCACTCTCGGCCACGTCTGAGTCACCCTTCTGTCCCCTATCAGCGTCCTCTACACCTTGGGTTTCCTGGGTCCCACTCCGGTGCTCCCTCTACCAAGGGGTCTTGGGCTCAGATCTCCCTATCCCCAACCCTTCATCGTCGTCCGATATGGACAACTCCCGAAAGCGTTGGATACTGTTTTCAAGTTCACCGCTCAAGTCTTCCACATTTTCTTGGTTTTAATGTTTTTCTACGTACGGGGTGCCGAATGGTTCCTCGTGCTTCTCTTCCTCAGGGTGCTGATGTGATTTACTAAATCTCCGCTGCCGGTTTTCTTGCTCTTGTATTCTTAATGATCACCGAATTCTTTCGTCCTCCGCTTCGTGCCCGACTGGTACTCGGTTCTTGTCTTTGTTCGTCCGTACGGGCATTTACAAGTCTTTCACGCAATCATTGCTGGTTGCCAGCGGTACGTCTCCAACTAGTGTCCCTTTCTTCCTCTTCCCGTTTGGTTCGTTCCTCGTACTGCTGCAAGGTTTGTTGCCTTCAGCGTTCTTGTTCCTCCTCCGCCCGAAGTTCTTGTAGGATGATGGAATGACGGGCCAACAATCTTGGCATGCAGTGGAGGAGGTGATCGACCTCGTCGTTCACTTCGAGGCGATCCCAAATAACTGCCTCAGGGACTTCTCGTCGAAGGGCTTGCCTCCGTACGTGGTCTCGTAGGGATATGTTCCAGAGATTTGTCAAATCCCGTGTCAAGTCGTCCTCTCTTTCTTCATTCGTTACTATGGGTTCGTCCACTAGTCGGCCCATTACGCTGCCATTACACCGAGTGCTTCCCTGGTCCGCTTAGGCAACGGCGCCAAATGTTTACCTCACGGAGTGTCTATATCAATGTACTACTTACACAGGAAGTAAACGAAACTATATATAACATACAAAACAGAACAATACAGTATGATAGAACCATAAGATGTTTGTATTCATATCTAGTAAATATCACCATGTACAATCACCAGTATATCTCTGCTATCAATCATGGAATCATAATAATAATGACAACAATAGTGGTGTCCCTCCCGACTACAAAATGAAGTACATGTAACGTTCGGCGGTTGGTTGAGCAACCAACCGTCGTGATGTTCCATAACAGCCCACTACAACTAATCGGGACTTAATTACCCGAGAGTACATGTCAACCAATATTCTCATTAAGACTATAGTTTTATTGCATTATACTAACTTGGCTGACTACGGCCGACTACGACCAACTACGCTAAGGACATTTAACCCCTTACAATCTACATGAGCATTGTATGGAACATTTCACTTCAATCAAGGAGGCACAAGTTGCTGGATATATGTTGTTGCAATTTAGCACTTTAATATCATTCATACTCAACATATCAGTTTACATGCCAATTGTATGATGAAATGTCACTTGGCTGTAGGTGATTAGTGTGCATTTAGAAATCATACATATGCACGGTAAAGGTTTAAGGAAGGCATTTATGCATTGAGATTATAGCTTAGACATTATAGTAATCATTTGTAAGCATTCCTATGCATTTGTTATCAATTACAAGCATTTACAATTAGACTGATAACTCAGACCAGCAAGCTGGAAGTTTGCATGTGAAGTGTTTGATGATATTCCTTGAAGGTTAGAGCTGCAATTTTATATCAGAACTTGCAAGGGATATCTCAAAGCTCCCCGTGCTCTTTGCAATGATAGCATATTTGCTTTCTTCTACACTCCTTACGATCCTCTTCCTCTTCTTTGCTCCTCTTGGGCCATCCCTTATGAGCAGGCTTCTTGCCCTTCTCCTTATGTGAGGAAGAACTGTGAAGTGGATATTTGTTCTTCTGATTGCCTAAGAACTTGTTCTTTTGATTACTAGACTCCATGTCTTTAGCTTTCTTGATTGCCTCCTGTAATGAAGTGGGGTTGAGAGCTTTAACCCAACCTCTCAAGGGATCAAGCCATCCATGAATAGAACTAGCAATCTTCTCTCTGAGATATCGGTTACTAGAACAACCAACCTCTGGAAATCAGCAATATAAGTATCCAATGACCCCCACTATTTCAGCTGAGCTAACGCCTTGAAATGGAGTTTAGGATCCTTGACATCAAACCTCTCAATCAACCTTTCAGTGAATTTTGCATAGGAGGTAATTTGGTCATGGCCCATTGTGACCAATCCGTGATGCCACCATTCATGAGCAACTCCATCTAAATATATGCTAGCATATTTGATTGCTTCATCTTCAGACATAGGATTTAGCTAAAAATAAGTATCAACTTTCTGCACCCGAGCTCGTGCTGATGTCTTCCCTAATCCATCAAAATAAGGCAAACTCAATTTGGCTACCTTCCTCCTGAGTTCATTGTGATGCTCCCAATTACCCCTGTCGGATCTGTCTCATCCTCAAGTCTATGTAATCTCAGAGAGAAATATCATGTTGGAAACCTAGACTAGCATCAAGCCAATCCTTTCTAAGTTGCTCCTACAACTCGATCAATGTGAGTTCATTATCTTCTTGTGGCTCTTCTCTATTTGGGAAGACTGGCATCATGGGTCTTGACCCTGTTTGTGTAGCCCGATGATTAGGAGTCCTGTTGTTGACCGAGTTGTCTCCATGTCCAATGTTACCTCCATTAACATTGTTGTTATTGTTGTGCATATTTCTTGCCATCAAATCCATCATCTGTGCTAACCTCTAATTTGTTGTCCTTTGTTCACTCAAAAATGCATTCATGAGTGCTTCCCCACTTGGTTCTTCTCTTCTTTGTTCTTCCCAACTTGGACTGCCACTTCTTTTGTCACCCATTGTGCTAGCTGAATCCTCCTCAATGTTTTGCTGCCTTGCTGTTGTTGCAGTTGATAAAGTATCCTGCTTTGGAAAGGGTTGGGGCCACTGATAATGCTTCTTTTTCTTTTCTTTTCTTTCCACATACCTCTAATGCCTATCACTCATGAACCCCTATAGGCTGGCAGGAACAATAGCTCTGATACCACTGTAAGAAGCCTTGCCAAATCTGCCCTTTATTTTCTGATCTTGTTACTTGGGAATTTTGTCAAACACTTTTCTTGCAAACTGCTGTTAGTTGTTTCTTTTTGTGTTTTTGATACATATGATGATTTCATGAACATAAAAGTATTTAATTGCAATGCCCTAATAACTGAAATGGAAAAGAGATGCAATGCAATGTTTCTTTTGATTTTCCAATGCAATAAGATGACTGAACTCAACCAATTTTACAACTACAGAAAAGTGACATCAGAATTTCTTATATTGCAGCTTTAACTGATTACAATATTTGCCAATTTTGATTGCTACTAATCTCCCTTCAAAGAGACGATTATGCGATGATAATGTCAACTCAAATGGAAATGCAATTCCAACTATATTTGTCATATATTTACAACTACAATCTTCTGTAACAGCAAACAACCAAATGCAACCTAAATCTGCTTGTAGATGACGACTTCCTTGACAATGCAATGCTAAATACAGATTTTCATATCAAAATGGAACCTGATTCGAAGCTCTGTTGGAATGAATGCAGCAACACCAAACCAGATTGATTTCTTCTAGAATCGAATTCCTTTGTGCCAAAAATGTAGCACCTAAACTCCTTGATGGCCTGCGACTTCTTTCCAAGCAAAATTGATTTTTATTTTGCCTTCAATCTTCAAAATCAAACTACCTGAAGCAATATACCGCCCTAAGAAAAATCGTCCTTCAAATGCAAAATGTCATTTGCCTCAAAACTGAAAATGATCATCAAGAGTCCGCCCAAACTTGCTTCCAAAATTGAACTCACTTAGAACTGAAATTATTCTTCAAAATCTGCAAATATCTCCTCCAAAATCATCCTTCACCAATTCTTCAAAATTTGGCCATAGGCCATTAAATTTTGCTCCAATGGAAGACAAATATCCCCCTCTCAAATCTCCAGCTAGGGTTGATGTTGCACAATCAAACCTGGTATCCTAGAGTCTTCAAACCCTCGAATATTGCATGCATGCAAGCTCTTACCACACAGGTATGAAAATAGAATAACTCAAGACATGATGAAAATGGCTTGCATTGAGCTCCTTATAAAAAATTCTCATTCACCTTCAAGAAGCTTCTAGAAAATAATATTAATTTATTCCCAAGTGACTTTATGATATAATATTTATTTTAGTCACTTTATTAAATTAATTAAATATAAAGCTATCTTATGATATTGATTTATTGAAATACCTTTACAAATAATTAATTTAATATTTATTCCCTTATTTCTCATATTTAGCCTTCGGGAATAAATAAAGTCTAGACGATCTCTGGTGGCTACTGTGAAGGGGACATTACACAATCATGTCAAATAATTTGCAGAAATCTGTGAGAGCTCTGTCAAGAAGTCAAGAAAACTATGAGGGAGTATCATTTCTGTGCAGAAATGTGGAAGAGAGAACGGACATAGTATTAACAAGAAATTTCATAGTTCCCTTGGCACTGTCTCTGGTGGTATACCCCATCTGTTTTCACTATTTCATGGACAACCCTCTCGAGGACAATAATGAAGTCAAAGCTCAGAAATGATGACATCTTTAGCAGTTCTTTGAATCTTTTCCAGTATAGATATCTATTTCTCATTTAAGTTAGGTTTGCAAAGGAGTTGGCAGAAGGAAGAGACTCTCAAGCCATGCCATAATACACAGGAACATAACCTGCTTAGAAAAGGGCCCAAGATTATAACTGTGTAACAAATTACTGTAAAACTAATGTGCTATAAAAATATATTCAAACAAGAGAAAACCTCATAATTGCATTACCTCAGCAAGCTTGCCAACAAGCTCTTAAGTAAGCTCCTCAAAGTGGTATAAACTGGAAAAATATGATAATTTTCATAAACACACACAATCCTGGATATAAGAGGAATAAAGGCTGAACATGATTCATTGGCTTGCAGAACAGCATACTTTTTTCTAATTTCCTAATTACTAAAATAGGAAAATAAGTAATTAACCTAACTTAGAAAACAACTAATTAACCTAAGTGAGCTTAACTACATGGTGGGTAAAAACCCACACCAACAATATGTGCACGTAGGTTTGATTTTTTCAGCCAATACAGCTTTTAATATGCTCATATAATATTTATCTTATTATCTTTATCAATACTAGAGTGAGATTTCTTAGGTCCAGTATGTTCGGTTATTCTAGAACTTTCTACTGTAAACTAATGTATTCTCAAGTCCCATTGATCTACTTTTTGCCACTCGTGGACATTAATATACTTATCTCTACTCTTATTGGGTGCTTCTATAGGCCCATGGAGAATCAAACATTTTGTTTTATGTTTGTTATGCCACCAATTTATCTCTCACGGTTTGTCATGCAGAATCTCAATCTTTTGCCTGGCTCGAAGGGTTAGTGTGTGTATTCCTTAAAACCCTATTGTCTCTTTTCTTTAATACTTAGTATTTTATGATGTATTGGGAGCCTGACAGTTGGAGCTACTATCTTTCTGCAGCAAATAACAGAGAATTTTTTATATTTCTTTGGCTCAGGTTCTTGGAGGCTGTCTTTTGCAAACATGGTATTTCAAACTAAGCTTTTTATTTTCCAATTATAAAAGTAAAATAAAAATGTATACTTCACTATTCCCCTTATCATAACATAATTATTCCAATTAGTTTTCAAAGTTAACAAAATGAAAATAACCAATATGAAATGAAAAGTGTACATATTTTGTTGATATTATGAGTTCTGGAAGCTTCGATGGATCTACAAAAGTATGAGGGAGAAGTTGTAAAATCTCCTGTGCACCCTGTGAGACTGTAAGAATAAAATCACAAAAAAAAAAAATCTTAGAAAAGTTCTATTCAGAAGGATGAAACACACTAGGTGATTCTTCAAGAAAAAGACAGCGTGCACAAGTAAACATAACAGCAATAATCCACAGAGCAGAAAAAATTATAGTGCAAAGTAGCATTCTTTACCATTTCCTGAACCTGTGAAGACAAAAACCAAGGGGGAGACTGCAGATGGAAGGCCTGAAGCAGCTATCTCTTCGCCCACAGCAATAACAGCACCCTTAGCAATACTGAGAGAGGAATACATATAAGAAGACCCTAGAGAGAGAAATGGAGTAGAATATCCAAGGTTTAAGAATCCTGAATCCAAAAACAAATTGATAATTCAATATCCAAAAGGGAAACAGAAAATATATAAGAAGCATAAAGCATATTAATTTCATAGAAACCAAAATTCATCCAAGATTTGAGCTTAACTGGTTAAAGCCTCGGGCAAGTTCAAATCCCCATAGGGACATCTAATGTGGATTTCTACATTGTGACTCTCGGTCTTCCATAGTTAGCGTCTAATCTAAATGAAGTTCTAATAAGTGGATTTCTAGGTAATGTCTCTTGGTCTTCTATAGGTGATTTCTAGTGGGTTTGCATACAAGGATCTTGTATTAGTCTCTATTAAGTACTTGCAAGAGCTTGTTTTGGTCTCACATAGATGCTTGTATGAGCAGAATTTTTGAATCTGAATTCAAAAAGACATGTCATTTGCTTAGCTACACGCAATTGTTACTGTAGCAGCTGCAGTTGAATGTGAATAGTTATGCACAAAGAATCGATCTGCTCTAAGAGAAGCTCTTTGACATTGGCAGGTTTTTTGGAGAGACATCTCAGTATCACATGTTTTTTAGTTACTACTATAAATTCTCAAAGTTAAAAGTTTGTTTCATGGTTCAACCTACAAAATCCTTTGGAATTTGACAAAAAAGCTTGCTCAAGATGTTCAAGGTGCCTTAATGTACAATACCAATGCCTAACATTCTATTAGTTCTTAAGCATAATAATATGCACCTTTAAAGTTATCAAGTGCATAGCATGTGAAAAACATTAGCTCTTATGATATTCCTTAGAAATTTTCTGCACAGCATATAGGACATTTTTGTACCTTTCACCAATCTTAGTTTTGATGGAGTATAAATTGGAAATCGAGGAAGAAGTGGTTGGGGAAAATTAGGTGTTATTTGAAATATTCAATAGCAGTTATAATTGGATCATGCGATTTATTCAACATCACAAACTAACTCTGCTCAAACAGAAGTGGTTATTTCAGTTGTTAAATTTGCCTTCAGTACCTAAGGAAGACAATTCTGGTGCTGTCTATTTATATGCACAGTTATCGCTCTCAATGGGATTGAGATTATTACCCGCTAAAATAGAGAAACTTATGTGTATTTTTCTTATCTCACAGTTCCAAAGCTCAAGCATTGAGCCAATAGGGTGGCATATATCCTATCCGAGATAGAAGCATCATTATTCCAAGAACGAGTTGATTTCAGAAAAAACTCATTAATTTCCCTTGGCCTCTCAGATAACTGCATATTTTCATCAAGATTTGGAGATGGTCTCAAAATCCACACTACTATTTTCAGTCATAACTTTATATATATTCATCTGAAAATCAAAAAAGTGGTTGGTAGCATTTGTGTTTGATCATCACTCATTATATAGTTATAGTGTATTGTATAATGAGTCTTGTCTAAGGTTGCTCATCTTTTGTAAAATTATGGCATCCTACAACAGAATTGTAAGGTGATATTATTCATTTGCTCATCAATTACAATGGATCAAGTTGTTCTCATCTAGGGAGTTTCTTTCTTTCTACTCATTTTCCATGGCTAGTACGAAGTCTCTACCATCTCAATTTGGGTGTCATATTCACTAGGAACTCTGTGATTTAAGTGTCAGCTTTTAAATGTTCATCTTGTCATGAAGACTACAATTTGGTGCACTAATACAAGCCAATGGAGATGCATGATTAGAGTCTACTTATGGTCTTTTTATATGTTTTTGTAAAACATTTTGTTGATAAGGTCTGCATGTGTTTGTCTATGTATACTTCCATTGTTGAGATAACATGTGTGATCTTGGAATTCAAATGCTATAAGTATCTCACGTCTTCTACTTAAAAGATGTGGGTTATACTTTTGAATTTCACATGCTGCTCATTATCTATTGTAATTAATGCCTTAGTTCTTAGGATTTTGAATATTCCATTTTTGGAAAACTCTGTTTATTTTGATTTACAGTTATCTCTTTTCTGTTTCTTGGCAGCTAATGCACTGTACAGTCACATAGCCAAGGACATCAATGTTATAATTTATGTATTGCTTGTCTCAAATAGTAAGCCAGAAAAAACACAACAAAAAATTGAGGTGGTTGAACGCTCCTTAAATGCTATAATTTTAGAACAATATTAAGTCAAGTACTCTGCAAGTTTCTCCTCATCACCGAGGCCTTCCAAACAGTCTCTTGGAATATATGTTTCACCCAGAAGGGCAGCCCAACTTACCAAACCTATTAAGAAGGTAGTAGGAGAAATTGGCCTAAAAAAAAGAATCGTCATAAAAAGTCAGTAAGTAAAATCAATCTAAGAACATGAATTGAAACTTCAAAACATTAAAATATAAGGACAATGATTCAATGTGTAAACTTAAAAAACTTACACGAATAGTTAACTGTTAAATAAATACTTAATGTAGCATGCTAAATTTTAGTGGAATAAGCCTCTCAGCTGCAGTCTAGTCGTAAGATGGGGCACTTATGGAAGCAATGACCTAGGTTTAAAATGTGACAGGTATTGTCCCCACACTAAAACGACATTCATGTTAGTGCAGTTTGGTGGATGTGTGGAATATTTGGTTTGCAATGAATCTAAGATCTAAAGGCAGTATAATAATTTGGTTGGCTTGTCAGTTAATGAAGAAAATGAAAATCACTGTAAAGTGTAGTGGGAGGAAACCCCACTCCCTATCAACTAATAGGCTTGCTTACCTATAAGAAAAAATTTATGGTACAAATGCACCAAGTAAACAACCAATACACTATAATATGAAGATCAAGTTAGAACCATTTAAAATGGAGGTCAAATTATTATCAATGCTGTAAATTTTCAGTTTAGTGGTATTTAATTTCTCAGGGATGAAGCTATAATATAGAAGAAATAATTGCTTTGATCAACCTTGTAAGCTCATTCCAAGTAATTCTAGGAATCCGATTTTAAATAAGATTTACCACAGTGGACCCAAGTTTGGAATTGCGCTGAACTAATTGCATTTTTCTCTAAATTGGCCTCATCCTCAAAGTGCCAAACTTAACTATAAGAATAAGTAGGGCTTTACAAAGACTTTCAACACCCAGCTAAGATTATTTTGCTCCAACGTTGGTTTGTATATTTCTATTTTTATTTTCTCTACTGTAGATTAGAAAATATTTCTATCTCTCAATTTTTCTACCGTAGAATTGAAATGGTTGTTGGACTCAAGTTGTAATGGCAATGACACCATTTGTTCCTAAACTAGAGACCATCTCTCTTGCTTCTCCAAACATCTTTATTCTATCTGAAACTTTTGCGTTAGATTCCTTGGGCAGTCCTAATTGATGTCATTTGATGTGTAACTTATTATTCCAGAAGTTAGGTAATTAGTCCTTGATTTTCATTCTCTCCTTCAATTTCATTGGATCTTTGTGGTTCATTTTCCTTCTGCAAAGACAATATAAACTCTAATAATAAAGTAATTACGTGTCTCCAATATCAAATAAAGATGCAGCAATTATTTTAAGATTTAGAAATCTAATAATTGTAAGTTTTAGTGTTTCCTATTATTAAAGTATAGGCCATTCACTGCAACCAATAAAGGAGCAGATATATAATAGGAATCAAGAGGCAAATGACAAATTATAGAAATTTAAGAAAAAGTGTCATATACAAAGCCCATACTTTCGCCTAAGCCATGTAAGAAGTCTATCATTCCTGCTCTCCCAGCATCTTTTCCAAAGGCCAACAACCTTTTTCCATTGTCACCAACAATAAGTTCATAGTCATATAAAGATACCCGTTCACTGAGAACCTGGAGAAATAAAGGACTTAATCTTTAGATCAATGCTACATATACCAAACATTTCAATTTTGGATTAGCACTCCTTATCAATTTTTTCTTTACCGTAATCTTCTACTATCAGTCTATCACTACCTTATCAAGAAGTGCCATGTTTTCTGGTTGGGCCTTGTGTGTGTGGGAGAAGAATGCATAAGCCCTCTCTGGTAAGATGTTTTCCAGCTGTACAAAGCAATGAAACAAATTAGAAGATACACATTAGTTAGAAAATAAAAGTTTGCCCAAAAACAACTGCAACCAAGCTAATCATTTTCCAGAACCTTAGGTTGCTTTATCCCCAAAATGAGCCCACATTCAGACAAGTCCTCTGACATTTCACAGCCAATTTCTTCATATTGAGCATCAGAATGAATACGCTTAGTGCATGGTTGGACAATTATACGATCAACTCTATCACTTTTTTCTGCACCATGTAGAAGACGTGCACAGTGTAAGGGAGTCAAAGGAGCTCTTCTTTCCCATTTGTTTCCTGATTCGTGAAGCACTCCTACAACTCTATTTCCCAACATTGTTCAAGTGGCTGTAGAGTAAGAGTAAGACAAGCATCTGAATTAAATTACAATGCCCTGAAGAAAATACCAGAGAATTTTCAAAGTTTGATCTGCATTGGAGCATTATTCTTAATTTGTGTTCAAAAGGGAAAAGAACCTACCACACATCGAGAAGGAAATATCTAAAGAGATGCATCCTATCTATAAATTCATATGATTTCTTTTCTCATAATAATAAATCATCCATTAAGTAAAATGGAAGAGCAATAAATAAATGATAGCCCACAATGGAGAAAGAAAGAAATGAATTATAATAATATCCATGAATGACCAAAAAGACCAAATGAACTGAAACTGATAAAATTAGAGCATCAGCAGCAACCACTTGGTTAGATCGTGGGTTACAGTTATATTTTGAGGTCAGAAAATTGAAATTAGTGCTAATGCAATAAAACTGACTGATGCCTACTGTATAAATTTTTATAGATTCTGAAATTGGCAAGAAACATTACCAGTTACAGACAAAGTTATTCCCTCTTATTCTTCAAATTACTTTTTCCCCTTTCTGTTAAGGGTACCAGTTACCACATTGTCGTGGGTACCCCATTGATGAGGGATTTATCCCTTCTGGAAATGTGATGGTTACATTAATGCATGTGGGGATTTGAAATTGTATGTCCATGGTGAGAGTTCCCTGTTTTAACCATTACGCCACACCCATGAGAATTTTCTCATAACAATTTAAATGGAATTTCAATTTAATATTTAAGTGTGTTAAAGGTTGTGGTACGATATAATTTTTTCTCATTGCTGTTGTTCAGATATTTGACAAAATGGTTTGGGCCAAGATATTGTTCAGCTGGTTCCTGTGCAAGTCATATAATTCATTAATAAAAATCAGATTCATTTCCTGTGTTATCAATTTTTCTAAGAATATGTTCCCTCATATTTATCTACATTTCCAAGTCAATTCATATGAAATTGTTGAGTTGACTCCACAACTCTTATCAAATTCAATCCAATATATTCATCTATACTTCTGCTTCCTATTTAATATTTTTCTGCAAGCTATTCAGAGAGCTATACAGAAGTTATGCACTATGAAAGCAACCGATTGTGTGGGGATTCAGGCTTTATTTTTTTGAATTTGATGTCCATTCACTTTCCTATTGTTAGATAGAATATATATTTTAGCATAGGTTATGTCGATTACAAGGAAAAAGAAAATATACTCATAGATTATGCCAATTATAGAGAAAAATAAATTATACTCATTGGTCAAGTTGATTTGGTGAATAAAGTAATTCTATTAATAGGAGAGAATCTTTATGTAGAAGTCAGTTTTTTTTTGAGAGGCAGCTATTTGAATTTTGTATAGCCGATGCATGATTCTTTATGTTGAAATAGAGATTATAGAATTTGTTAATTATGTTATAGAACTCCTATCGGTAGGAATTCTCTTGAATTATGTGTGTGTGAGAGAGGCAGACAACGGTGGCAGGTGGTGCAGGGAGCAAGGGGGAAATATTTCTCATAACACCTAGTTCCTGTAAAAAGTTCTTTTGAGAAATGAAGTATTCCAAGCTTCTTTCAATTTGCATGTTGGACTGAATATGGTTTATTGCAACCTTATTATTCTTACTCGTGCTATCAGAGTTGTTGAGATTCGATCTACACTCAACTTGCTAGTGATTTAGTTGCTCATGAGATCAGAGGCTTTGTTGGGATTCTTATTTTCTGAGGAAGATCAAGGTCCATTTGCTTCCATTCATTGTTGCTGAGGTTTTATGGCAGAAGAGGGCATTCTCTAGTGATATCTTTCTTTATCCTTTTTCCTCGTAATCTTTTTGCCATCATGTTTTTCCATGTCTTTATTATTATTATGGAATATAATCATGTAATTGGGAAGAAAATGATCAAAGACTTGTTGTGTAGCAAAAATGGAAGATTTGTGGTGTATCAAAGGTTTGTGGCAAATTGACACAGGTAGTGAACAAAACCAGCAGGAAGCAGAAAGGAAAAATATATGGTTGAACTGCTGCAATGAAGCATAAGGTTTGATCAGGTTGTCCATTTCTAAAGGGACGTCAGCAAATAACTTAAACCAAGTAAGGCATACACACTCCTTGAGAGAGTTTCTGCAAAAGTCAATGAGGCAACATACTTAAGTTGAAGAGTCAACTAGCAAATATCTCAACAAGTAAATTTAGCTGTATAGTTTTGAAGAACATGAAGCATAAAATGGACAAGACAGACTAAAAAATGGTGCACATCATTCATCAGAATCTTCCTCAGTTGAGGTATTTATGTTGACTTAACTCCACAAAATCTATTCTTGGAGCAGAATATGTTGATCCTCATTAAATGTTTTTGCACTTTATTAGTTGGAGAATAGAATAAGTTATCAAGTCAACACGAAACCTAGAATTAAAAAATCAGGTTTATGTTGCCAGAAAGAAGCCATATAAGCAAAAGGATACATTAAGTCTGAACCCAGTCCTTCAGAGCCATCTCAAAATATGCAAAATGAAGAAAATTGAAAGAATCCTAAAACGAAGTTTGATCCTTGTGGTTGTTGCAAAAGAAAAGGCAATCTTTAATATAAGTATTTAAACCTGGCAGATCCAACAAATAAGTTTCAGATGAAAGGGACACAACAACAAAATGCTGATAACAATCATGCTTCACTGCTACACCTTAACCTTTATTAAACCTTCTTCATCTCCTAATATTGAGTGAATTGTTGACTCCATGCATCACATCATATGGCAAGAAAACCTCTCTATTTTCTATATACATATATATAGTGTTGTTGACTCCATGCATCACATCTTATGGCAAGCATACCTCTTCGTTTCCTTCTCTTGCTTATACAAAGTGATCTTAAGGTGTGTGTGTGTGCGCGCGCGCGTGTGTATATATATAGAGAGAGAGAGATATGCACATGCATACACACACATTGAATATAGCAGTGCCCCTGTAGTTGTTTGATCTTGCAAGTTTGCAACTGAAAGCAGAATCAACCATAGATATAAGACTCGACGAGTCCCGAGGTGGGAAAACCCAAATGAGTCCTAAGGAGTCTTGACCTAGGTAGCCAATGCGTTTCACTAGGAAGACCCAACCAAGCTAGGGGAGAAAAAAAACTGTAAACACAAAAGCATGAAAATCAAACGTTTTTTGAAGGGTTTGGAGGACTTTTGAAGTTCAGTTGAGAGCAATAAATTATGAAAAATAGCATGTGTCATGAAGGTTTGTGTGGTTTCAAAGGCTTTAATTTGGGCTTGGTGGTGGGGGCTCCACCCCTCAACCCTACTTTGTATTGCACATCCCAAGTACTTGACTTACATTTATAATTTTGGTTCGCCGAATCAATCCCTATCCTAAGTAATGCTCCTATGGTTGTAGCAGCATTTACAAACTTGTCTAAGATAAAAGCTGATGACTCAACATATAGCTAGCAATGTTGGGCTCAGTGATACTGTACCATAGTTCATGACTCCATATTGTGGTTTTAGTTTCTTATGCCATGGATAGCATAAACCACGATTTTTATACACCTAAAACATTTGACAATATTTATATAATTGAAAATGTTGTTTCCTTCAATAAAAATTCACTTTTATACTCATATGATCAATGTATACTTGTGTATGCAATCAAAGTAGCCTCTATCTCATTATTTTATTGTCTTTAAAGTTTGTATATTGACAGGTGCATGATGAAAGTTTTAAATCCTTAAAAATTCAATTTGTCAAGTCTTTTGCCAATTCTGAGCATTGAGTCCAAGTCTGGGTCAAAAATCAACTTGTCGAGTCTGAGCTGAGTCTCACTCTTGTAACACTCTTGTAGCTGAGTCTGAGCTGAGTCAAAAATCAACTTGTCTGAGCTGGGTCAATTATCAGCAATGATAATTATTGTGTTCCTAAGATAAGTTCCAAACTCCTATCTATGTATCAAGTCACTCAAATAGGAAAGGAATTTGGATTATGGAAAGACAAATTTATAGTCAAAGAATTTGATGGATGTTTCAAGTTTAGACAATCAAGAATGGTTGATTAGCACTTGAAGGTCAACAAGTTTCAAAAAAAATCATTCTCCATCCCAATCTACAGAATTTTCCTCTATGTGCCATGTTCATGAATCACTAAGATTTTATGTAAATGTCTCAAACATGTCAAATACCGAAGCGTGCAGATAATGTCAAAATCTAATTATCTTCTTGGCTTTCCTTTGGAAAATCAAAACAGTACTATTTGTGAGGGTTGGGTTTTAGGCAAGTATCACTTCTAGATTAATTGTTTGCAATGATTTACATGATCCATTGGAGATTATTGCACTTTTTGGGTGCAGGCAATTTATAAACTTTACTAATGACTTTCTAAGTGCATTGGCTTATTGTGAAAGCATAAAAGTGAGTTAGACTTCAATTGATACATTTTGTAGTTGTCTTTTGCATAAAATTAATCCTTTTTTTAATTAAATTGTCGAGTTTTGCCAAGTACTCTCCAAGTGGGAATTTATTGGTTTTGTGAGCACTCTCTAAGTTTGAGTCTACAAACTACAGCTAAGACCAATATAGGGGTTGAAATGGTTGACTAGGTTTTCAATGAGCACATCTTCTAGCTTTCTGCAAAAGATGTCATAGAGGTAAATTTATATTTCCATTTTATTTTTGTTCACATTTCCATTCTATTGTTTATTTTTGTTCACACTTATTTATGTTAATGTTCAATAATAATTACAATTGACAAAGCCTCTGCTAATGGTGAGAAGCCTAGAATGGTCTATATATATGAGGGCATAGATAGTGACAACGAGGCTATTAGATCCATTTATGTTGGTTTTGAGGATGACTATTCCCATATAGTACATCATTGATTGACGACGGCACCATTAGCTTTACAAACCCTTAAATGAAATTGCTTATTTATTGAATCTAACATTCCAATTCAGTCCAGATTTCAAGATCTTTGAGGAGGTTTTAAGTGGACTCTACACATTCATAGAGAAAATGGTACCTAATTCTCAGCTTGGAGCAAAGATAATTAATGAAATTAAGATCTACAGACTTGCACAAGGGGGCCTCATTGCTTGAGACATATGCAAGACAACTTCAATGACATTGCAGCCAAATAAAAGTCTATTAAGGGTGTAATTTAAGTTTGAAAATTACAACTTTTTATTTTTTATGTTAATATTGAAACTTAGAGTTGAACAATGAGATTAAGTTATTTTTTTTCCTCATTTCACATGCATGATGGGAAAGGTTCGGTGCTAAAGTGCCAAATCTTTAGAGGATTGCAATTCATGTCTTGAGCCATCCGTGCAACACTTTAGGATGCAAGTGCGATTGGAGTATGCTTGAGCACATACACTCCAAGAAGCACAATATATTGTTGATGCAAAGATTGAATGATCTCATTTATGTTCATTACAACCTTCGCCTCCATCACAAACAAATCCTGGGGATCAAATTATCTCCCGTCAATCAAAAGGAGGTTAATCCACAGTCATATTGGATCATTGAAGTTGAGGATCCCATCTTCAACAAGAGCCTTACATGGGTTGATCAAGCGGATCTAGAAGCAAAGGTAATAGCCATGGTAGAGGAGGATAGAGCACAAAAGTCAAACCCCTTGAATGTTGTTGTCACTGATACACAAGCAAATACCCTGACCACATCATAATTGAGGACCTATCTTAGACGCCATCATAAGACTTCTCACACAACCATGGATATTGGGATGAGTGATGCAAACTCCTTTGAGCCATAGATATATTTTTAGTTTAGATATTTATTTGGATGCCATGGATTTCATAATCCATGAGTTTTTTTTACACTTGAGAATATTTGTATATTTAAAAATGTTGTTTCCTTGAACCAAAATTGGCTTTTATACTCATGTGATCAATGTAGACTTGTGTATGTGATCAAAGTAGCTTCTATTTGATTAGTTTATTGTGTCTTTCAAGATTATTTATTAAAAGCTGCATGATTAAAGTTTTAAACCCTTTAAAATGGCTATATTTCATGATTTTTTCAATTTGTTGAATCTTCTCTGAGTATAAGCACCAAGTCCAAGTCCAAGTCTTTTAACACTATTTCTAGCATACAAAAGGCCAAAGAAGCAATCAAAATAACAACAAAAAAGAATTGAAGCAAAAGGTGAACAAACTAAATATACTTACCTTTGATGGAAGCAACAAGATATTTGCTCAAGTTTGGTTGCAAAAGTTGCAAACCTACTTCGCACTCAGCCCTATGATGGAAGAAGATTCCATCCAAGTTACCACATTGCATTTAGATGGAGTTTCTCATTATTGATAGCACCATGGCCTGGTCACACAAAGGCATGACCTTGTGCAAACTTTTGAAGATTCCAGCAAGAAGTTATTGGACAGATTTGAGCAAAAAGGACGAGGAAGAGTATTTCAAAGATCTTCTCATAATCAAACAACAAACCTCTATACATTCGTATACAGAATAATTTCAACAAGTTGCAATTATGGTGCCCAACATGTCAGAAAAGAGGATCACTTTTCTCTTCATTGAAGGTCTATATGAACCACTCAAGGTTCTAGTTAAAGCCTTGCACCATCATCACTTTGAGAAGCTATTAACAGGGCTCCGACACTTGAGCCATCTATAATAAGGAACAAATTTTCATCTCAACAAAGACCACCCACCATTGGACCATAGAAGGGAAATTTGCAAGAGGAGGATTCAACTCACACCTTCAAAAAGCTAGACCACAGCCCTTTGCAATGAAGAAGGTGGATGTGTTGATGTTATAGCAGTGGGAGATATCTTTCTCTCAAATTTAAAAATGATGGATAAATAATACCAAGGCAAGTAGGACTTGCTATATATAATAATTTTATGAAGAGTCACCTTGTTTCTTAAAAGAGGCTAACCCAAATGAAGAGTCGCCTAGTTTTGTATAAATACAAGGTGATGATCATTCATTTGATCATCAAGTTCATTCATCATAATTCGCATTCCTAGAAGAAGTTCATACTTGAGCAGCAGATCATCATCTTGTAGCAGCAGATCATCATTTGTAGCAGCAGACCGATTTCAAGGAGAAACATATTCATTTGTATCTTTGCATCTAGGAGAGGTGCTATTATTCATTGTATCAAATTTGGCATTGTGTTGGGCCTGAGTTGTAAGCAGATTTCTGCTATTATTCCTTCAATATATAAGAGATATATTTGTTGGGTTTTTTCTCCCTCAAGTAGGAGGGTTTTCCCAGGGTATCTTGCTGTGTTCATTGTCTTATGTGTTGCATTTTTTGATTGCTTTCATTTCTGATCCTAAATCTAACATGGTATCAGAGCGGGTCTAAGAAAAGATCTGATCAGATTTGTTTAAGCAATCAAGTCAACTTTTCATCTAGGGCAAATCTTGAAGTATTGCAGATCTAAGGCTCAAATTATTTCTGACCTAAGGGCAGATCTTTGAAGGTGAATTTGTGAGAAAAAAGAAGATGGTGAGCGGTGTCAAGGTAGAAGATAGGCTTGATGGAGCTTCAAACTTCAACACTTGGAAACCCAGGGTACTCATTGCATTAGAGGAGAATGATCTTCTTGATTTCGTGGAAAGTGATATGCCCAAGCCTTCCGATGATACTGAGAAAATCCAATGGAAGAAAAATGTGTAATGTTGAAACATCCCCTATGGATTTTTGCCCTAATTTTTTCCCAAATCTTCCACAAAAAATGTAACAAACAATTTGCATGCAAACTGATTTCTATTTATCCATCAGATTATACTAAAAATCATCTAACATTCAAACTGAAATAAAGATCTGAAATTAAATATGAATATTTCCTTAAAATCTTCAGTGGAAAATACAACAGCATATGAATTTGAAGCACAAAGTGAGACACCTGAATAATATCTCCAACAAACAATGGGTTTTCGTCCACTGCCTCCAAGCTCGAGGGTTTCCATCCTCAAACCTGCTGAAAGCCAAAGCTTCCTAGAATTCTCCAAGAGAATATAATAATCAAGCATAAACCAAGCATGCTGAAAATAAGCCCTTGCAACACTTTTTATAAGCTTCTCATAAGAGCTCATTCACACTTTCGACCAATGTGGAATGAAACATAAACTTCCTTTTTGCCTTTTTGATGTCTCATGTATTTTGAAATACGGGCCATTTTACTATTCATTTTCCCACTTAACTTTAGGCTCACAATAATAAAGTTAAATAATTGGATTTAACTTTATAACTTAAACTTTATTAATGCGGAGATGAATTAAACCAATGGAACTGAAATCATCTGACGATAATAACCAATCTTCCATTGAAAAGGCACTATCACTGGAGATCACGACCCACCTAATGAATTACTATTAATAGCATTAATTACTTACTTAAAATAGTAAGTATACCAAAACTGCCTCCAGACGCCCCGGATTGACCTGCAACGAAAATTGCCTAGGCCAAAATCCTCAAGATTCCTTAAAAGCCTTGGTTAGCCTACGGAGCCAAGGAGAAATAGGCTAACGACAACATCATACCATGCGAGCTAGAAAAGCGGACATTACAAATGTCCCCCTTTCATCAATGATCCTATCACTTGCTCATCAGCCTATTTCGGAGTCCTGTAGGCTCGTTGAGGTGAATCAAGGAGTTCCGTGTTTGGAGGTTTTGTGGTCATTCCTCAATATTTACTATTTATAGTAAATACTATTTTTGGCAGTTAGCAGTTGTCAATCTTCAGCTCATCATATTCTATGGAGCAGTTGTTCTGAGTTGAGCTTTGGCCTTTTTAAAATATTATTCTGATGAAATTCTTCATTTAAAGGAAAATTGTTCTAATTTTAAGTTGACCCCTTGGCCTAAGGAGATAACTTAAGTTGTGTTTAAAAGTGGGACTTGAAGGGGGACACCTTCATGAGGATAATTAATGACTTTTATTAAAAAGTCTCTCTTGCCTTTAAAGTGGACACCTTTTTGAGAAGTTTATTTCTTTTTTGAAATTAAATTATGTGAAGTCTTTTGGCGTCCCATCTGAGGGGATTGAAGAGTCATCCCATCTTGTTTAAAAGTGTGGCTTTGCTCCAGCATTGTTTATCTCATGTTTATGCCAAACTTATGCTGTCGAAATGACTACTCATTTTGCACTTCGAGGAATGCTGACCTCCTAGTACCAATCTCAATTTCGTGTTTGCAAGATAACACCTAATTGAATTATTGTTGCTTCTCAATTAGACTAGCAGATAGAGTTCAAAGATGAATTTTTGGAGTGTTTTACTAGTTTTGCAGTTGTTGTTTTGCACACAGCTGAAAGTCGAATTCAATTCACAACTGAGTGTATGAATTTAATTTTGTTCTGAGCATTTGACCATTTCATTCCTAAGGTCTGGGCGACCATCTCCACCAAGTTTCGGAATTTATTTTGAAGTGTGGAATTTTAAGTTGCAAAATCGCCCCTCTCAAGGGTCGTACCTTTTTGTGTGCATTGGGATTTGTGCCATTAATTATTGCTGGTGTTTTGGAGCTATTTCTTCGTCACAACAGGGGCGCCTATCTTCCAATAGACCATTGTACTTGATTTCACGCAATTCGGAGGTATTTTGCTTGAGTTCTGAACATTTGATTATTTCTACTGTTGCTGATATCTCATTTCCAGAATTGCAGATTTCTAAATCAGAATTAATTCAATTGTTGTTTCCATCTTTCTTCTTCATTTCTCATTATGTTCTAACATGGAAACATTGTATAGCTTGGTGCTTGAAAATTGGTGAAAAAACATTGTAATTTGCAGCTCTCTTTATTTGTACAAACTGTTAACAGTAGTACTGTTTCAGTTTAACATTGTTGCATTATCTATTTAATTTCACATTAAGCACCCCTGGATGGTATACCGCCAGTGAGGATAAATTGAATTGTAAGCTCCTTCATACCCACTATCAAGTGATGAATCCCCACTCTTAAGTGGATGCCTGCCACAGCAGAAGAAGTGTTTAAAACTGTAATCTTTTCCCCCCACTATTTGATGGTAGCGTGGAAAGTTCCCTTTGGCTGGTTATCCGCCTTTGTTTCATTTCAATTCAGCATTTAGCACTCCACCATATGTTAGCACCTCGCCTGTCAAAGGATCTTGAGTGCACATTCTTGGTGTTGAATTTAGTCTCTCTCTTTCAGTGTAATCTTTGTAATCTTCAGTAGATCCTAGGGATCCTCTGACCATATGCCCGCCCCTCCTCCTTAAGTGGTTTTAGGGCGCATTCTTGGTTAGAGTTCTTTCATGCACGTTTTGGGTTATGCTAACCTTAACGGGTGCTTGGTTACATTGTAAATGTTCATGTAAAAATTAAAAAAAATTGAGAGAGCATATTTCAAAATGGCACGAAGGCTAAAAAGATCATGATAGACTCTGTGATGAATCACCTAGTACCGATCATCTCCAAGTTGAAGACAGCAAAAGAAATGTTTGATACTCTAAAAGGATTGTATGAGATCAACAACACCAACAGAGCCCTTGCTTTGAGACAACAACTTCACCATGTAAAAATGGCTAAAGATGATTCAGTCATCTCATTCTTTATGAAGATTGTTGATTTGAGAGATCAGTTGAGCGCTATTGGGGATATAATTGCAGACAAAAATCTTGTTATGTTGGCACTAAATGGTCTTCCTCAATCTTGAGAACCCTTTATTCAAAGCATCAGTGGGAGATCCAAGTTGCCCAAATTTGATCGTCTTCAAGCTGATTGTATTCAAGAAGAGTCTAGGTTGGCAGAAAGAGGAATTGGACGAAACTATCATGATGTAGAAAATCAAGTTCTTGCTACACATACTTCTAGAGAAAGAGGCAAAGGAAGAAAGAGGAATAGAGACAGAGAATCAGATTCTACCCCAGAACCGAAGAAGAAGGATCTCTCTCACATTCAATGTTTCAGGTGTGACAAGTACAGTCACTTTGCTCGAGATTGCAAATTAAGGTCTACACCAACATGTTTCTACTGCAGAAATTGGCATAGGGACATCTCAAAAGGAGCCTAGCTCTAAAGTTGATTCAAAAGGTTTCTTATTCTAAAGTCGATCAATTTCTTCGAAGAGGAGGAAATGACATTTAGAGGGAGTCAAATTCAGAGAATTCAAGGCACGAGTTGAGAGCTTGTCCAGGAAAAGGATTAAGGTTCTGAGATAGGTCAATGGAGGGGAGTTCACTTCCAAAGGATTTCTTTGAAATCTCTGAGGCAGGGATCCAGAGGGAGTTTTGTGACTCACTAAGAAGAAGTGAAGGTTGCAGTGTTGCAAGGCCAAGTGCAAAATCCTTGGAAGACCTCTTCAGCAGCTGAGAACAGAATTGCACAAGATAGTTAATTTGGATTTGACATTGGTAGCTCCGCAAACATATTTAGAATAGGGTGATCTAGGATGAGGTCGAGGAGGACAGTCCTGGACTCGAGCAAATCAATAGTGTCGAAAGTGTGCATTGGAAACCACTCCTCTAAGGCAAGCATTGTAGACAATCTTGGACAAGGAGGTCAGGAGGTTGATGCAAGTACTTAGAGCTCCAAAGGGAGTCACATCATCATGAAGATTTGTTGTAATGTATATTTCTCTGAGACGAAGAAATATGAGGTGAAAGCCCTTGTAGTGTATATTTCTCTGAGACGGAGAAATATGAGGTGAAAGCCCTTCTAGTGTATATTTCTCTGAGACGGAGAAATATGAGGTGAAATCCCTTGTAGTGTATATTTCTCTGAGATGGAGAAATATGAAGTGCAAGCCCTTGTTCATCTCTGTGACTGAGATGAGACATCATGTTGAGAGACTCCATGACGACATCAGGTTGAGAGGCTATGTGATGAACCCTTGTACTTGTGTTTCTTTCCACACATGGGAGTAGCCATGGTGGACGTCATGTTGAGAGACTCCATGATGACATCACGTTGAGAGACTCCGTGATGAACCTTTGAGTTTTCCACAAATGGGTGTAGCCATTGTGGGCGTCATGTTGAGAGACTCCATGACGTGGATATTTGGAAAGATACCTCCCTAGCTAAGAGGGAGTGTTGATGTTATAGCAGTGGGAGATATCTTTCTCTCAAATTTAAAAATGATGGATAAATAATACCAAGGCAAGTCGGACTTGCTATATATAATAATTTTATGAAGAGTCACCTTGTTTCTTAAAAGAGGCCAACCCAAATGAAGAGTCACCTAGTTTTGTATAAATACAAGGTGATGATCATTCATTTGATCATCAAGTTCATTCATCATAATTCGCATTCCTAGAAGAAGTTCATACTTGAGCAGCAGATCATCATCTTGTAGCAGCAGACCGATTTCAAGGAGAAACGTATTCATTTGTATCTTTGCATCTAGGAGAGGTGCTATTGTTCATTGTATCAAATTCGGCAATGTGTTGGGCCTGAGTTGTAAGCAGATTTCTGCTCTTATTCCTTCAATATATAAGAGATATATTTGCTGGGTTTTTTCTCCCTCGAGTAGGAGGGTTTTCCCAGGGTATCTTGTTGTGTTCATTGTCTTATGTGTTGCATTTTCTGATTGCTTTCATTTCTGATCCTAAATCTAACGGGACGATCACGCCAAAAATGATCTAAGAAGGAAAAAGTTGTGCTTCTCTTGCAAGGAGCCATGGAACCTAGTCATAGATGCCTTGGCCCTTTGGCCAAGGCCAAGTCCATTACATGGAGCTGGTATCTCATGAGGATAATAATCCTGAAGAACTAGAGCTACAACAAGCTATAGAGGAACAGATAATTGAGCATGAGCTTGAGAAATTGGTGAATGAAGACGCATACATTAGCATCAGCACACTTGCAACTCTCTCAAGGACACCTTAATATCATGCATTCAGGTTCATGGGGAGTTAACCAAGTAGTGTTCCAAGGTGCTTATGATAGCAAGGATACCCACAAATTCATTGATGAAGGTTTAGTAGTCAATAAAGGACTGAAAAGTCAATAGTTCGTCAGATTCAATGCCACAGTTGTTGATGGATTCACTATTCCATGCACCAAGGTAATTCAACAACTCAAGTTATCCTTTGATGATCATAAGGTGTGATGATTTCTATGTTGTGTGACTAGGAGATGCGCATATGCTCCTAGGAATATAATGGTTAATTTCCCTTGGAGAATTTTCACAAAATTATTAGTCAACGAAGCTAAAATTCAAATCTCAAGGGAGAGAAATGGTGCTTAGAGGCATTCCAAATGGGTCACCTTGGGTGATCGCATCTAAGAGTATGGAGAAAGAAAGGAGAGTTTATGGGCCTGGATGGGCCCCAACGAAGCAATTCCTCTTTTAGATGCAATAGTCTCTATCCCATTTCCTCCAATAGAGAATTGCACTATTGGAGAATTTTCAGATTTTTAGTAGCATACAGTTTCCTTCCCAGCTGGGAATGACGTTTTGACTATTGTAATTTGTGCTTCCTGTTTTAGGTATCTAAGGATTAACTCCATAAATCATCAATGAGGGTGGCGAGCTCATTATGGTGAGTCAATATTAAGAAAATTGGAGTGCATCTATAGAGCCAATGCCATCTGTTGTTAACGTGGGAAGCCATTCTGTTCTGATAAGTACAGCAAATTGAGATTCTTAATCAAAAAAAAATTAACATCTGGTGTGTGATAATGTAGAAAGCTATTTTCTTCTATTAATTGCCTCAATGTTAGCTCTTTAGGCCCACAAAAATTACAGGTTCTGCATGCCAATATAAAGAGCCATTGTGCTCAGTTAGTAGACACATTTTTTAGCCTCCAAAACAAACCAAATTTACAGATGGTTATGTTAATGCATAAAAACGTTATGTTTCATTTATTGGCACAAAATTTAGCTCCTAAAGAAAATCAACTTTACAGCTAACACACGCCAATGGATAAAGCTGTTGTTTCAATTCATTTCTGCAAGAATTACACCTGATGCAAGTTAATATATGAAGCCATTCAGTTATGTTAATTTTCACAAATTTCAGCTCCAAAGACACAAAAGATTTAAAACTGCTATATGTTTGAGGTATGTTGCCAAACGGTTATGTTAAATTTCTCAAAATTTAACTGCCACAGAAAATTTTTTGCTGATGGCTGTTAATTACAAAGCTATCACACTATCAATTAGACTATTCTTAAACATCGTCCAATCCAATGGTCAAAGGATTATTTAACACTTTTTGATAGGGATGAGATGTAAAAGGATTATTTACCACTTTTTGATAGGGATGAGATGTAAAATTGTTATTGACTGTTTGATAATCAAAGAATGTGATGTTTAAGTAGTATATCAATTGAAACATTTATTAACTTAACTCAAAACAGTGTTTGAAACCCTTTTCTTTAATCAATTTAACTCCTAAAACATGCAATTTATGAATAGAACCATAATGTTTTGTTACCTAATTGCTATAAATTTTACTCCCGCACTACATCAAATTTACTGGATGCATATTAACAGATACAACTTTTCGCTCCTAAAACGGATGACATTTACAGGAGGCATAATAACGTACAAGGGCATTATGGGTCGTTAGAATTGCCTAAAGAAATTCAAATTTCCTGTCATTTCATTAAAAAATGCAAACTGATAACTGATGCCGCAATTTGTAGCTTCTAAAACACATCACATTTACAGCTGATGCAAAATAATACAGAAACCCGTTATGATCTGTTAATTTCAGTCGTGTTAGTGCACAAAGCGATTATGTTCTGTTAACTGCGGCAAATTTTACTTTTAAAACTCATCAAACTTACAGGTGATACATGGTAATGTACAAAAGCCGTTATGTTCTCTAAATGACGGAAAATTTTAGGTTCTAGAACACAACACATTTATAGTTTATGCATGTTAATGTACAACGGTATCATGCTCAATTCCTACCAAAATTTTAGCTTCTAACTAGGCATTATTGCAGTGGCTAATACTAACCAGCGGACGATTTTTTCACCTATCTTTCGACGAAAATATTCGCAATTTAGGAGCATTAAGAAATGAAGCATGTAAGTGTGCGAACTTCTCACCAGTATGTACTGTAATTCACAATATTCACCGTTTCGTAGTGTAGTTCAGAGACTGAATATACAGAAGAAGTTTTGATGGTTCTATGCCCGTATAAATGCTCTACAGGCAACTTATAAAATAAAATTATTTGCAAGAAAAATATTTGCCTGCATAAAATCTGAGAGAATTTGTCCACTTTGAAAACGTACAATCACAAAATTCTGTCTACCTACGAAAGCCACCTAGGTACCCTGGCGTATCATCTTTGCATACCTTTATTTATTAATTTTAAGACGTTACCGCATTTCCTGGCAGATATATACGTGTGAGCATATTCATAGAAATCCAAAGTTAAAAAGGTAAACCTTTGAGAATCTCGATGCACAGAAGCTTGAAAGATTGGAGGAAAACGAGACAAAAAGCTACAGAGCAATCTGAGGTAAATTTCTTCTCATGTTTTTTTTTTGTTGAAGCGCCTTTCCTGCAAGGGAAAAGCGTGTTTCTATGGCAGAGCGGATATTACTTCGTTCAGTTGTCACGTCCAATCAGTTAATCAAACCAAACATGACGAGGAGCAGGAGGATAAAAAGCAGGGACTTCTAAACGGTGGCAGTTTACCAATAAATAAAAGATGCTGGTCGTTGAGCATCTGTGTAGGGTATATAAGTTCCAAAATAATGGACGAAAATTTGAGGAAAAATATTCTTTAATTAATTATAGTTAAATATACTAAAATAAAGGTGGACCCAAATTTGTTATTCAGTTCTAGCTATGAGTAATTTTTTTAATTTCAGCTAATCAAAATTTTATAATGAAGTAAAATGTTTGATTTTTATTTTTTTTAATTTTTTCAAATTATTATTTTTCCATTTTATTGGCTGAAAAAACCTAGGTGATGAAGACGGATTATGTGGAATCCTAAAGAAAAAAATTTTTTTGCAATTTTCTTGACATATTTTGGGCACTTCTAGTGGATTTTGGGGAACATGAATTATAAGTTTTTATTTGAGTTTAGAGCTTTGTTGATTTCAACTTTAATAGATGCAATGATTATTAGAAAGTTAACTTTTTAGTTAGATTTTTTGCAAGAATTTTATTTTTAAAGTTAAATTTTATAATAAATAATTTTAAAATAGTGATTAAAAATTAGTATTATTAAAAGTTAAAATATATTAAAATATAATAAAAAATTATAATTTAATATTTTAAAAATGGTGTATTAGCATATATATACTAAATTATTAATAAATAAAAATATTATTATTATATTAGTATAGTTTTTATTTATTTTATTACGTTGAAAGCTTCATTGAAAATGACAGGTAGATGGAAGTAATTTATGTGTAGAGTTGATATTTTTATTTTATTGAAAGAACTATTTTTAAAATAGATTTTATTATAGCATCAATAAAATAATCAATTATACATAAATATATATAAAATAATAGCTTATTTATTACATAAATATATAATATAAAAAATATTTTATATTTAAAATTTAAGAACAATGTTAAGTAATGTTAACTTTCAGCGTTTTTTATATATATTATTAATTAATATATGTATACTAGTTTTATTAAACAGTGAAAGCAACGATGTGAGTCTCTCTCAATAAAAACTCAACAAATTTAATTTGACATTTTGGTGAAGGCTAATTTTAACTCTCTCTTTTTAATTTGAAGAACTATTTTTAGAAGTAGGTTTTATTATTGCATCAATAAAATAATAAATTATAAATAAATATATATAATATTTATTATACTTTTATAAAAAACAAAACAAAATACTAATTATAAAAATTGAAATTCATATTTTTTTAACATTTAGTATTTATTTTTACAAAATTATTTTATTTTGAAAAGAAACAATGAAATCATATATATTAGTTTTGAAATTAATGTTAATGAAGATGTAAACATTTTTCCTCAAGTCAATAGATCTCGATAATATATATAACTTTCAGCGTTTTTCATATATATTATTAATTAATATATGTATGCTAGTATATTATGATATAACATTTCCATACATTTTTTTTGACAATTCTATATTTCAATGAATTAAATGCATCTCTTTTATTTAAATATTTTACAAAATTCTAAATTGCTTGTATACTAAGTTATCATTCTAATTTTTTTTTAGTAGCAACCAATCACATATCATGAAAAAAATGTCATGAAATATAGTTTCAATTTTTATAATGTTTAATAAGATGCAAATTTTATAAGAAAAATATTTAGAAATTAAATTATCTTCAATCTAATTGACCCTTGAATGTGGTAGGAGAACTTTGAATGGTCGACGCTCTACATTTCGAGCTAGGGCAATTGTGCCCTAGCTCTGTTTAGCTTTTCTTTGTGTGTGCATAGGAGGGGGGCATTGCTGGTATTCTCGGGGTGTTGACTGTTTGTCCATCTAATTTGTTGGTTTTTTCCTTTGGTGGTTGCGTGGAGTGGGTGGAGAGTTGCAACGATAGAAATATCGCTTCTTTTTTGCCTTATGCTTGGCTGCCCTCATCATCTGGGTGGGGTCGTTGTGAGGGCTACGCATGGTGTTTGTTGGGAGGGTTGTGGGCCTTGTTGGTTTTGTGGATTGTGTGGGGTCCTTTGGGCCACATGGGGTTGATTTGGAGGGATCTTTTGTCTGGGGCAGCGTGTGAAGGCTTTGGCCTTGTGGGGTCGAGGCTTGGTAAGGTTGTGTTTTTGGCATGGGGTTGGTGTGGGGTGAGCGTAGGTTCTCTGACCACCTTAAGTTGACGTTTTCCTATATTCATTGCAACCTGGGGCTTGCATGTTCGTCTAGGGTTTGTTTTTGTTTCAATGTCTCATGGGGAATCATCCAGGGCTAGTCCCAAAATGGACTTCAGTTATGCATTTGGCACAAAATGTGAAGCTAATTGATAATAATTTATTTTCTCCAGAGTTGGAAATGAATGGACCGAGATTGTCGGGGGGGTCTCGGATTATGAAGATCAACGGGTGTTTGGAGAGGTGCAAGGAGAGGTTGAAACTACTTATTCTGATGGAGATGCTCGTTGATGATATTGAATATTATTCGAAGCATTATTTTTATTGCAAGTTTATGGGTTTGAGAGTCTCATTGCAATTTTTGGAATCCTAGGCTTAGAGGACCTGGTTGCCGAAAGGAGAGATGGAGATTAGGCTCCTAGCGAACAACAACTTTATGGTCTCCTTTGATTGCATGGCTGATCGGAATAGGGTGTTTGAAGGTGGTCCCTATTTTTACAACCAGGTGGGTTTGTTTTTAAAGTCGTAGCATGCAGGTTTCAATCCAACTGAGGAACTCCCAAATCGGGTTCCAGTTTGGGTTCGGCTGCCGTGGTTTCCAATTGAATGTTGGCACGACGATGTATTGCACTTGGTGGCTTCAATGCTCAGTAAGTCGATTGGGTATTCGCAACAAACACAGTTCAAAAAGGTAATGACTTTTGCCTGTATATGTGTGGAAATTGATTTAAGCAAGCCATTGCTAGATTATGTGGAAGTGAGTGCAAATTCCTATACTTGGATTCAACAACTGGACTATGAGACCTTACCCTTTCGGTGCTGCTTTTGTCATGAATATGAGCACTTGTAGCGTAGGTGCCCTAGGGCTAAGCCTGTGGATCCACAACCCTCTCAGCCTCCTCGCAACCTGTCTAGGGTGGATAAGGGGAAGGAGCCTATTCCGGGTGATGGTGCTAGAGAGGATAGTTTTGCCCATGTCAAGGCTCATAATAGGAATCAAGGGAAAAAAAGGACCTTTAAGGAAAGACAAGATGAGGACACTTTTAACAGGTTTGAGGTGTTGGACGAACTCAGCCAACAGGAAGTAAACCTGAGATTGATTAATTTGGATCAAGAGACATTGGGTACTGGACAGGAAGGACCTTCTTTGGAGGTTATCCAAATCTTGCAGGATGTCGGGGTTGGACAGATGGATACTGATCAGCCTTTTTTGGCTCAGGCAGGAATGAATGGTAGTGTGGGAGTAACGAAGATTGGAGGAGGGGGGTCTCCTAGACTCCTAAAGGAAGGTGTGTATGTGGGGAAGATCTCTTTCTCTTCTTCGCGCATGGGTACTCAAGAAAAGGATCCAAGGAAAGGTGCAGGTGAAAACACTTCCAAGCTAGGTCGAAAGGACATGGAAAAGTTAAAGATTGTTAGGGAAACTTTGGTGGAATCAGGAGCGATCAAGACCCTTGATTGACATTTCTCTCATCCTTTGAAATGATTGTTCTCTCATGGAATGTTAGGGGCTTGAACAGTGGCCCTAGACAAAAAGTTGTTCGAGATTTAATTAAAAGTAAATCTCCCGATATTCTTTTTCTGTAGGAGACTAAGTTATTGATTGATAGTATGTTGGTATTTTACCTAAGTTGTGGAGAAATGGTGAATGTCAGTGTATTGGGGCTTTTGGCTCTTTTGGGGGGGTGGATTGTTTATGGAACCCTCAGAAGATTAGCCCAATTTGGTGGATGTCCTCTAAATCGTCTATTTCCTTGGTGGCCTCTAGCTTTGAGATCGGAGAAAATGTTTTCTTCTTGAATGTTTATGCTCCTATTGAGCTTTAGGGCAAGAAAAACCTATGGTCTCATCTTCGATTTTTTCGCAACTTGGTTCCTTATCATCTGTGGGTTATGGTAGGAGACTTCAATGCCATTGTTGAATCGTTGAAAAAATGAGGTGGTACTGCAAGGCTAGAGCCGTCTGCTCAGTTACTTCGTGATAGCATTTCATCCTTAAATCTTATTGATGTGAAACCTATAAATAGGTGTTTCGAGTGGAATACTAGAAGGATTGGAGGGAACTGTGTTGCTGAGTGGCTGGACTGTTTCTTAGTTTCTTGTTACTGGATCGGCGGCGGGTGGTCAACTAGCTCTGAAATTTTGGACAAGAGGGGCTCCGATCACTGGCCTATTATGCTTAGTATTATTATGGTTGGTAAGCCTAGGACCCCTTCATTTAAATTCCAACTGATGTGGTTAAGGGATGCTACTCTTTTTTACTATGTGGTTGTTTGGTGGAGGATTGGCGGACCTGCTTTTGGTACGACTATGTACACATTTGCTAAGCTTCTACAATTTGTTAAGTATCAGTTGAAGAGGTGGAATCGACAGTGTTTTGGCAATATTTTCTAGGATAAGGATGTTTCTCAAGAGGAGTTGAATAAAATAATGCAGTTGATTCGTGAGAAGGGAGTTACAAAGGAGCTTTTGAGAGAGGAGGCTAGGACTCTAAAAGTGGTTGAGGAATGTGAACTGAGGGTGGAGATCTATTGGAAACAAAAGGCCAGAGTGGATTGGCTGCAAGCAGGAGACAAAAGCACTACCTTTTTCTTTAATTCTGTGAAGGATAGGAGGCATGGTAATTCTATTTCTGTGTTGGTGAATGATAAGGGGAATCGTCTTACCTCTTATCAGGAAATCTCAACTAAGGCATCACAGTATTTTGCTACTTTATTCAAGGAGGAGTCATAGGGGGGCTCTGTAGAGGAAGCCCGGGTTCTTTCATGCATTCCCCAATTGGTTTCTAGGGAGATGAATGAGCAACTGATGAGAGAGATTTCTCTTAAGGAGCTGGAAGGGATTGCGTTTCAGATGAAGAAAGGAAAAGCTCCTGGGCTCGATGGTTTTCTAATTGAATTTTACCAGGAGTTCTAGGATATCATCAAATTGGATCTTCTAACAGTTGTCCAGGAACCTCAGAGGAATAAACAAATTTTGCGTGCTCTGAATTCCACCTTCCTCACCCTTATCCCAAAATGTGAGGGGGTTGATAGGTTAACTCAATTTTGGCCTATTTCTCTTTGCAATGTGGTTTATAAAATTATATCGAAAGTAATAGCTAATAGGCTGAAGAAGTGGCTTAAGGTGCTGATTTCTGAGGAGCAGAGTGGTTTTGTGGAGGGTCGCCAAATTCTCGATGGGGTTGTTATTGCTACGGAGACCATCCATTATATGGCTAGCTCCCACGAAAAGGCTATGTTCATTAAGTTGGATATGGCTAAGGCTTACGATAGGGTACGATGGTCTTTCCTGAGGCAGATCCTGGTTGCTTTTGGATTTTGCGAAGAGTGGATTCAATGGGTTATGAGTTGTGTTACTTCTATCTCATTCTCAGTGTTGATAAATGGATGTCACTCTGAGCTTTTTGATGCCTATAAGGGATTGCAACAAGGGGATCCTCTTTCCCCGTACTTATTTTTGCTTCTTGTTGAAGGTCTTGGCTACTTGATGAGAAGAAATGTGGAGTTGGGCATCATTCAAATATGGAAATGGGGGGAGATTTATCCCCACAGTCTCATTTGTAGTTTTTTGATGATACTGCTTTGATGGGGATGGCAACTGTCAGGGAAGCGACTAACTTGAGGCATGTGATGGATGTTTATCTTATTGCTTTGGGGAAATTGATTAACGAGGATAAGTCTTCCATCTTCTTTTTCAATACCCTGATCCCCATTTAGAGAAGGGTTGTGAATATCTTGAGGTTTCAGATTGGGGTTCTCCCTTTGACTTATTTGGGTATACCAATATATGTTGGCAGACTTCCAAAAGGCTCTTGGCAGTCTATTATTGATAAATTTTGGGTGAAAGTTAATCATTGGACCCATAGATGATTATCTTTTGCTAGAAGTGTTCAACTTATCAAGTCAGTGGTGCAGGCTCTCCCAACCTATATATGCATGCTTTAGGTGGCTCCGATGGGTTTTCTTAAGGATTTGGAATCTCTGGAAAGACAGTTTTTATGGGCTGGTAGTTTGATGTCTTCCAAATAGAGCCTCATCAGATGGGATATTGTGTGCATCCCCAACTAGTATGGTGTTCTTGGTCTTCGACAATCGACATTGTTTGGGGTGGTTGTGGTAGCTAAGTTGTTTTAGAGATGGTGTGTGGAGAAGGACCAGAGTTGGGCCAAGATCTTATCCTTCAAGTATTTATCGAGGATCCCCCATTAGGATCTTCCTAGGTACCCTTTGGAGGGGAAAGGATCGATGATTTGGAATACTCTGTAGAAGGGTGCAAAGCTTGTCAAGGAAGGTTTATTTTGGATTTGCATAGGAGTATTTAAAGCTCAGTTTAGGTCGGAATCTTGGGATGGTTTTCCTCCCCTTATCTTTCAGTTCCCCAACTTGGTTCCATTGTGTCAAAGGTTTCTTCAGCTGGGTGGGCTAGGGTGAGTGATTTCAAATCTTTCTATTTCAGGGGGCAGCTGGGGGTGGCCTATTGGAAGGACCCCTCTGAATGGCTGAACTTTGGGTTGGTGGAAAGGAGTGCAAAGCTTCACAACATTCTTAGCAGTAGGCTTCGTTGTTCTCTCCCGGGAGAGGATATCCTTGGTTGGTTCCATAATCCTAAGGGGGTTTTTTCAGTTGCCTCTAGCTACCAGGTTCTTTTGGCTCAGAGGTTGGTTAGAGGGGACGTTCATTGGTGGAAAAGGGTGTGGAACAAGGTCTCTTGGCCAAAATGCAATTTTTTTGTCTGGACTTTAGTGTGGAATAGGTGCTTAACTTTGGATAGCATTCATAAGTGTGGATTCCAAGGGCCTTCTATCTATGTTTTGTGTGGGAAGGAGGAGGGGGATTCTCCGCACCTATTTTTTCAATGCCCCTTTGTTACTCAACTTTGGCATTTTTGGTGGGGAGTTTGGAAATGCCCCTGTGTTCATGCTTCTTCTTTGGTTGAATTATGGGATAGTATGGGTAGGCCACCCTTTATGGCTTCCTTAATGTAGGATGTTTGGTATGCAGGGCCTACCTTTCTTCTTTGGTAGACTCGGCTAGAGAGGAATCATAGGATCTTTCGGGGGGAGAAGTTGGTGGTTCAACAAGTGTGGGGGCATATGGTGGGAATGCTTCAGGAGTCGGTTGCGGATAAGAGTGAGATGGTCCTTCCTCTAGAGAAAGGTGATGCTGAGCTGGTGGAAAGACTGGGTCTTCTTGCATTTCAGTCTACTTTTGTTGGTAACAGATGTCGCAAGCATGGGAAACAGAGAGTTCAACGGATGGGTAGGTGGTTACCTCCTTCGGATGGTGTCTTGAAGATCAATATTGATGGCTCTTCTAAGGGTAATCTCGGGCTTGCTGGGATTGGGGGATTGGAAGAGATTCTGCAGGGTCAGTTATCTTTCTCTTTTCGATTCATGAAGGGATTCAAACTGTTAATTATATGGAGGGTCTAGCAATTCTTTATGTTGTTGAGAGGGCTCTTACTCTGGGATGGAGAAAGGTTATTTGTGAAGCGGATTCATAGGTTTTGATTAATTTGGTGAATGCTCAAAAGGTATTGGATATTAATTGGTAGTTGGTTGTTGTGGTTCAATGGATTCTTCAGGTTAGCTCCATGATGGAGGTTGTGTCCTTTGTGCATATTCCAAGGGAGTGGAATCGGAATACCAACTGCTTAGCCAAGTGGACTTCTGAGCATGATGATAGCTGGAAGGTTGAGGATTGGAGATAGGTTTCTCCCAAGTCAAGACTAGTTCTGGATCGGGTACTTGAGGAAGATAAGAGTGGATAGGTGGGTTGGTGTCTCTGGTTCGATGTATGGTAGGTTGCATTTGGTTGGTTTAAGTGGTTGTGGGCCTTGATCTTTATTGTAATGCTTTAATCTGATATTTAATAAAGTTTTTACCCCCGTTTTTGAAAATCTAATTGACCCTTAAACATAAGATTCAATCTAGTGGTGGCAAAAAACATGTGCAGTTTTCTTTTTTAGTAGATTACAATAAGACTTAGAGAAATTACATCCATATTAAAATTATAATTATAAAAATTATTATAATATAAGAGAATATTATCTTGATTTTTAACTTATTTTTATAATAAATTTATTTGTTTTACAAATAATTTATATGTTTATTCTAAACATAAAAATATAATAATGAAAAATAGTTGACTTATACTTTTGTGTAAATAATTTTTTAATTATATAATTTTTAATTTAATATGTAAAATATTATTAAATTTATTTTATTTTTTTAATAAATATTTTAAAGAAAAATAGAAAAATATAATAATTAGTAATAAAAAGCTTGTACAAATATAATAATAACTAATATAAAATTTGAAACTATAAATATGAAATTTCTATATATTTAAATCAAATATCAAATTTTAAAATCAATCTAGTGAAATAAAATTAATCTTTCCATTAAAATAATAGAAATAAAATATTTTCTTTAATACATTTAAGGTATTTTAATAACTTATTTATTTGGATGCAAATAATGTCTTTAGTCATATTTATCTAGATCAATTTTTGTTTTATTCATGTATTTATATAATTTGAATATATAAATTATGAAAGTGTCAGTAATCTCTCACCATAAGATATTTATAATAGTTCCTTTTCTAGTGGAATCACTTAAAAATATTGAGTGGACCTACTAGCTAATATAAAACATAATAGATGAATATGTAGAGAACAATTAATTGAATGGGGTATACAATTTTGAAGATTTTTGCAAGCAATTCTAAAACTTGAAAATAGTTTGAACTAGATATTATTCTTCACATTGTACTCTAGCATGAAGTATGAGATGGTCATAGGAGAGCATATACAAACAAAAGAGGTTGGTTGTAGTCATGGAATTTAACTATATGTTTCTCATTAGTAGAGAATTGATGCAGGAGCATCCATGGTTCACTGACAATCTTGCATCAACCAAAAATATTTAGTTTTAATTTTTTCTTTAGTTTGGTCTTTTCATATTTTAGGTGAATAAATATTTATAATAAGGCCTAAAATATTTGATAAATATTTTTCCAAGTTGTTATGTTGCAATTTTATGGTGATTTGGGCTCATTTTGTGGCTTTTTTAAGGAAAAATCTTCAAATATGCCTTCTTGGGCATGGGATTTGTGGAGTTACAAGTTGTGACAGCTAATTTAATGTTCCTAAGCTTTTGCATGAAGAATTTGGATGCCCAAGAGCAAGTGGTTTGGATTTTTCTATTTCAGGGCTCCTATTTGTGAGGAAGTGGCTGCTTTTCTTGGCCAATCATGGATGGAGGTTACAAAAGATTGCTTTTCAAAATTTAATTATTTTAAATACATTTTTTAAAGCATATTTTATATTTTCCAAGCATAGAAATTTGGGAGTTACAGGAAAGGTGTGAAGGAGTTAATTTATATACTTAATTTTGGTCATTTTCAGGTGTTGTTGCTGCCAAATTGAAGTTGATGCTTCCTAGGAATGGATTTTTGGAGAAAGAAGGTAGAAGCCATGATTTTTCAGGTATGAGAGAGTGTTGAGGTATAAAATGGAAGTTTAATTCGATGGTTGAAGGTGGATTCATCCACAAATTGAAGATTACAAGTGCAGATTTTTGTTGTTTGAAGTTTGCAGTGAAGGGAGAGAAATCGTAACTATGTTTGCTTAGTAGTTTCATGTTTAAAATCTGATTATGATTTATTTTCACTAATGTATATCAGTCCTCAATCCTATTGACTCTAATATCTGATTTAATCAGATATATGGATGTTTGTATGTCATTTGTGCAAGTTTGAGTTAATGAAAATTGCTTCGTAGTTGTTGCTTTGCATTAAAAATCTTTGTTATTTGTTGTTTTTGAGAGAGGATTTGATAGTGGGATTGAGAGAGTATCCCCTCTTGAGAGGTTGATTTTTCCTACTTCATCAAGAATGCATTTTTCATAACACACTTTTGAATTTGCTATAAGTAATGGTTGTCACCACAATGAATACTTTGTTCTTCTTGTTAAAGACCATGGACATATTTGAAATGAAAGTACTTTTGGGAAGCAATTGATTCACCAACCCTAATAAAAAATCAAGATGCATAGTTATTTCCAAGAACAAAGTAAGTAGAGGGGGCAAGATCAAAGCCTTGTCTGGCATACATTGTTGTTTGATAGCTCTTGTTGTAGCATCCCCTCCAAGGTTATAGCCACAAGTTGGGACATTGATGGAAAAGATAGCAATAACATAGATAGCAATTTAAAAAAATAGTTAATGGTTCCATGCCTGATCCCAATTCGATTGGACCAATGTTGCTCTCAATTCATTTACAAATCAAAGAACAAAACCATCCTGCCAACATTTGATAGGAACTTTGTAGCAACGCGACCTTTTTATAATTGGTTATTGTATAAATATAATTTAGGAAATGATATACTAGAATATAAGATATAAAAACTTTTAGTTATTTTTATTATAAAATGGTATTAATATTTTTAATGGTATGGTTCTTGAGGGTGGATCTTATTATCAAAATTTTCAAATGTGTAATGGGTGTTACTCTTATCTCAATTATCAATTAGTCTTATATTTTCTTGCCAAAGGATGGTGAGGAAAATATTAAGCTTGCAGTGGATTTTGAAGTATGAAGGGATTTCAAATATGTGGGTCATTTTATTTAGCTTAGTGTCATCCACATTTCATGCAACCCAGTTAAGCATTAGTAGATAAAGTACATCAAAATTCACATGCACTTCATTTGATAGCTTAAATCCATGATGGTGTTGGGTGATCCCACAATAGTGGTTTACAATTTTTGGTCAAACTGGACACTGAAATTATTATTTTTTAACTAAATCTTCACATTCTGGCACCTATAGCAGCTAAACCGTGAGGAATTTGAAGATGATACAAACTAGAGTCTCGTCACATTTTGTCTGTAGATTCTAAAAATATGTTTTTCAAAATTTTTGGAATCAAATTGCACTTCTTTTTCCATATCCCATGAAAACTGGTTTTTTTCAAAAAACAACATTTTTAAAAATGACGCACACCGTATAACGCATAATTTTTTTTCCATGAAGGATAAAATTCTAATTCTTTTGAATTTAGATTTATAGGTCCGATATCTAATGCTTCCTCTTGGTTAGATATTTTTTATTGAAATTTTTTTCTTTAATCAAGTTTCAAAGTCAAACTAATTACAATTCAGACATAGCGCGATTGTATAACGCATAACTTTTTTTGTATATATCGAAGTTAAATTTTATTTTTTTGTTGGATCAAGGACTTCAATATCTGGTGCACTCATATTTTTCAAATGAATAAATTGATAATCTACTATTTTTCCGCATGTGCAGAACAACGACCTTCATTTTTGATGAAAAACCTATGTTTAATAAAACTAAAAAAACAAATACATAATAAAACCAAAACATATTAAAATTATATTCGTTGGATAGCTCATTCCGAGTACTACCATGAAATAAATTTTAAATGAATTCATTTGATCCCAAAAAAGGTAATCAAAAGTGTTTTTTTATCAGCATTTTGATAGGTGTAAAGGAGACTCATTTACAAGTATGGTTTAAAACTAGCGAGGTTCTATCCAAGGGGGTTTGTTCTAAGGTGGTTTGATCAAACCCTCTTCAATTGAAATCCTTAAAATGGAACTTTTTAAGGCTTAAATCATTATATTTTCTAAAAATATGTGATTTCAGAAAAAATCTGTTCCTCTCAGAAATTGTAAACCACTATTGTGGCATCACCTTGTTCTCTCCTTAGATATTTACCTATTGAGGAGCAGGTTGTGGACATTGATGAGTCCAATTAATGGCTCAATTTTGATAGGGTTAATCATATATTTTTTGTTGATACTATAGACTATGACACTCGATTATCGACACTCTCCATGTTATTTCCTTAAAATTCATAAACCTTGGGCATAAACTTATCCTTGTGAATTTTGATAATATTAACATGCTATGTGATTAATCTATGTTAATTTTACATGTAGTTGAATGGATGTTACTTTAAGGTAATTATGGATATGCATTTGTTTTGTGCACACTAAAGTTGCAATGCAGGTCCAAATTTAGATGCAAAAATAAAAGTAGCTTGCAATATGGAAGGAGTACATGCTAGCTGCTCGGTTGCTAAAAAAGTCAAGAAGAGATGGACATTGAAGAAATCAAGCGGTTGGAAACTTCTACCTCATGTGGAAGTTAATCTTAATGGCCATGTCTGTTGATTGAGTAGATTTAGGAGATATTGTTATGTTGGATTTTTGTTGAAGCAAGTTTGGTTTGACCAAATCTTGTGCATGCATAACCTCCTTCCTCTTTTTCATGCTTTCAATAAGCGGTGTCCTCCTAATCTATTGGAGTTGAATACCTTGTTAGTTAAGTTAGTTAGGATCTCTCCTTTTATAAATAATGGTTAGATGCTCCTCTTCAAGAGGTTGAACATTTTGAGAATTGTACTTATATTTTTAGTTTTCAAGAAATACAGTTATGTTGTTGCTACATTGTAATCATGTTTTCAATGAATAAAATGATATTTTAGTTTCTCAGATCTGAGTTAGTACTGGAAAAACTCATTCAAGGGGGTCCACTTGGTGAGAATTCCATCCTTTCAGTTTAGTAGTTACTTTTTTGTTCAACAATTAGTTACAGTCTTAGCAGTTGTTTGTTCCTGCAGCCATTGGAACTTTGTTATGTTTATGTTCCTACAACCAAGGCAGACAGAGTAACTTCTTGTCTGTTTACTGAGATTTATGTTTTTTTAATTCATTTCAATATAGCTTAGTGGCTGGTTTATGTTCAGTACTTATGTTATTTCCTTTCAAGCATCTTAATTTCAGTATTACTTCCTTTCTAAGTTATAGGATAAAGATGGCTACAATGGAATCCTAGTGCATATACAATGCTGACCCATTTCACGTTTGCGTTCCTGGGTTGATAATAAAATGAACCTTCATGATGAGCAAGATAGCTACTTGGTGCAAATATTTAATCTTCAATTTATAGCTTTGAGGGCTTAGTTATTGAACCATTAGAGGAGGCTAACAGACATCTTCACTAAACCTTTAGCATTGTCTCACTATCTTATATTGTGTCATTTGCATGGGATGATAGAAGTTGTCCTTGGGGGGGTCTTGATTCATCCTTCCTTTGTATATAGTTCTCTTTTTGGAGAGGAATTTTTTCCACAAGGTTTTCTCCTTTACTTCATTTATTAGAGACTTATTTTCTTTTTTCATCAAGTTTTGTTGTTGAGACTCCTTTTTTAGTAACTTACTTCCTAATTATCACTTAGCAGGGATGAAGAGGGTTCGGGGGAGGAGGGGTTAGTGTGAAAATAACTTTTATCCGTCTAGTTTCCAATTATCTGGTTCCTAGACTTAGTAGACCTATTCACATTAGCTTAAGTCCACTTAGCGGTTTAGTTATCTCACCTCATTGGCACATGACACATGCTCTCAAACATGTCACAAGTATCTTATATGTGTAACATCTCTTAGAGGATTAGTCAATTTTTAACTTTCATGGTTCCTACTTCCTCCTTTTTCTATATACAAGGATATCATTGTACATTTTCACACATTTTATGATAGTCTTTAGCCAATTCTTATTGCATGCATTCTCTTGTGGAAGTTCTTGAATTTTTCATAATTTTCTACTCCAACATTATATTCTAGAACCCTTCCCCTACCAATTATCTCATTGATCTTTTATGGGACCAAAAGTATCCGAGGAAGGGAGATGTTATATATAAGGATCTAAAAACAAAATCTTGAATATATGTAGGTTGGATTCAATAAAGAGGCTTAAAAATAAAAATAAATATTAGAAAATATATGTGATAGAAAGTATAAGGTCGTTTCCACATTTTTGGTTCAAATCTGCAATCACAAAGGGAAGATCCATATAAATCCAATCCACACATACAGAATCAACTATGTGAGTCTTAAAGTGATCCTTAACCATAAAATTTTAGAATTTGAATTAAATCGATATCCTTTGCACTTATATCTTCAAGAGGTTTCTCCTTATGCTTGAGAGAAAATCTTCAAAATCACCAAAAAGTATAATTAGATTTGTTTATAATGTGTTTTTACGTGAGAGGATTTATTGGAGTATTGAATTATGAGAAGGAATTGAGAGGAATTAATAGAATAAATAGCGTTCTAGATAGATTAGCATTATTAATCAAATTAGCAAGATATGATGCATGAATTAGTACAATAATCTTATCTACTTTTTTAGCATGAGCATTGCAATCAAAGTCATATATGTCCCCATTAATATATAGTAGTATTTAGATCCTTTATCATAATTTCCTCAATTTAATTCAAATACATTTTAAACTTTAATTTTAGAATTATTCTTAGTATAAAAAGGGTAGGACGATGTGGCCTTAACAATCCAAGAAAAAGATAGAACACTAAAAAGTAAAAGAAATTAAAAGAAAGTACAAAACTAATATAAAAATTAGAAAAATACTAGATCTAAAATATCCTCATGTGTAGGAATATAAAGTTCAATACTAGTCTCTTGGCTGAAATGACCACCTACGTATAAAATGATCATGCCAAAGAGCATATTATTGTTGAAATACTTTTGTATGAAAGAGATTTTGTTGACACATTTAATCTAAATAATGGATTTTCTCAATTCTTTCCTTTTGAGCATCAATAAGATTCAATCCCAATTCCAAAGTAGTATGTAAAGTTTTAATTTCAAACTCAATAGGTAATACAACCTTCTTACTCTAGACAAGATCATAAGGTGTAAGACTAGTGGTGGTCTTCCACATTGTCTAATAAGCCCATATTGTTTTGAGAAGTTGAGATGCCCAATCACTTTAATGAAGTGCTACTATTTTGGTAAGGATGTTCTCAAGTTCTTTGTTGGTTACCTCAACCTGACAATTGGCTTGTGGATGGTATAGAGAAGACTTGCAATGTTGAAACTCATATTCATGAACTAAATAAAAAATTATCTTAGATGTGAATTGTGATCTTTGATCAGTTACAATTCCCTTTGGTACACCGAACATTGTGAAAATTTTAGTATAAAAAAATCAGCTACCTTAGTATCCTATGCATGTGTGAATGCTACAACTTCAACCCATTTGGTAACATAGTTAGTGCAAACTAGGATGCATTCTTTTTTTTTGGATGGAGGATTGATGGATCCTAAAAATTCTAAACCCCACTTTTCAAAAGGTTCAATAAATAACCGTGGTTACAAAGGAATCTCATTGGGATGCATGGGTCGGCTCATGCGTTGACATTTATCACAATGTTGAGCATACCTCTTACAATATTGTGAATTATAGGCCAATAGAACCCAACAGTAAGAACCTTGTTGGTAGTCCTTTGGTCTAGAAAATTCCCTCCATAGGGTTCAATATGACATGCTCGAAGTATATCAAGGACCTCATCTTCAACTACACAATGATGCATGACATTATCAATATCGATGTGGGATAAAATTCAATTGATCCACGAGTACTATCTATTGACTCCCACAAGTTTCTATTGATCTTAAGGAGATAAATGAGGAGGAAACTTGCAAGTTACTAAGTAATTGGCAATTTCAATGAACTAAGGAATTTTAATAGAGATTGCAAATATATGTTCATCAAGAAAAGTATCACCAATTGTAGTCGGTTCATTAGCAATAGGTAACCTAGATAAGAAATATGCAAAAACATTCTCACGAACAGACTTATAAAGTATAGTAATGTCAAATTATTGTAATAACAATAACCATTAATGAATCATCCAATGAAAACAACTTTATTCATTAAAAATTAAATTGTAGAATGATCAATATGAACAAACACTTTATACTCTGTGTTATAATGACGAAATTTATTTATTGCATGTACAATAACTAAGAATTATTTTTTAGTAACTGTATAATTTGCCTCTGCACTAGTCATTTGTTTCTTATATAGTAAATGGAATAGAAGAGTGTACCATCTTTCTATCCTAAAACAAATCTCATTGAGGTATTAGATGCATCTATGTGAATTTGAAATGGTATCTCACAATTTCGTCCCTATAACACTAGTGTAGAAATAAGATTCATTTTAATTTTGTCGAAATAATGTTAGCAGTCTTCATTCCAATAAAAATTATTATCCTTGACCCCAAAAAAATGAAAAGTGGTGAGGAAATATTACTAAAATCTTGACTGAATATTCTATAATACCCTACATTTCCTAAGAGACTATGCACATATTTTGGAAAAGTAGGTATAGGAAAATATTGTACAATTTGTATTTTCTTTGTATCAACTTCAATACTTTTGGAGGAAATTTAATGACCTAATACTATACCCTCAATCATTAGCTAATGTGACATTTTTCATGATTGAGGGAAAGATTAGTATCTTCATATCTTTGAAGAAAGTTTTCAAGATTTTTTTTAGCCTCCTCATAATTATCACCATACACTGTGAAATCACCCGTATATACCTCAACACAATCATGCACTAAATTAGAAAAAATACTTAAAACAACTCTTTGAAACATTGCCAATTTATTACATAATTCAATGGTAAAACATTATAAGCAAATGTTTCCCAAGGACAAGTGAAATTAGTTTTATCTTTATCTTCAAGTGCTATTCAGACCTGATTGTATCCGCTGAAACCATCTAAGAATGAAAAGAATTGCTTCCCTGCAAGAGTATTAAGCACTTGATCAATAAATGGTAAAGAAAAATGATCTTTCTTAGTAGCTATATTTAGAGCCCTATAGTCAACATAAATATACCATTTACTATTTTTCTTAGGAACTACAAGCAAGGGTGAAACCCATTGACTATCTAAAATTCGATAAATGAAACCTACATTAAGTAACTTTTGTAGCTTTTCTTTAACAATTTCTCATAAGACGAGGTTCAATCTATGTTGTGGTTCTCTCACTAGATGACTTCTTTCCTCCATATAACTATGGTGAGTGCAAGTGTCAAGATGTATACCACACACATCTTGATACTCCCTTGCAAATATGACTTTATGAGTTCTTAACATAAAAATCAAATCATTTATTTGTGGTGTGCTTAATTGTGGATTAATATTAAGGGTTTTTCCTTGAAAAACTTCCATTGCTTGTGATTTAGCAAGTGTGAGTAAATCTATAGTTGTTGATTGCAAAGTAGATGACATGGTTTTATGGGTAAGTGCACCAATCGGTGACACAATTTTGGTGTCAAATTGCAAAAAAACCCATAATAGGCCATATTACACTCACCAAATTTGGCACTGGCGCTCACCAAATGGCTTGAATTTTGCAATGAATGAACTTGTGAACTCTTTATTTTTGCAATGACTTTTGAAATACATTTTTCTAAACTCTTTTATTTTATCTTTCTCTACTAGGGAAACTATATACATTTACATATGGACATTTACTTTCTTATACTTTAAGTTATATTTCATGTATATAGGCAAGATGTTTGAGAGTGGTTTCAGATCTCTAAGAGTTGTAATGTAAATTCTAGTTTTTGGAAGATCTTAAAAATTTCAGACTTAGTCAAATTTCAGTAATCAACAATTCAAATTTCAATAATTAGGAGGTCAAATTTTAGTAGTCGGCAAGTTGTATCATCTTTCTCTCTCACTCTCTCCTTCTCTCTACTCTCTATCTCTCCACTCCCTCTCTCTCCCTTCCTCCCTCTCCCCCCTCTCTCTCACACACCCCTCTATCTCCTCCCTACATCTGCCTCCCTCCCTCCTCTCTCTACTTCTCTCTTTCTCTTCTCTCTCTACATCTCCTTCCCTCTGTACTTATATTTATCTCCCCTCTCTCTCTTTACCTACCTCTCCCTCTATCACTTTGTATCACACTTATGTCTCCCTCCCTACCTCTTTCCCTCTATATTTTCTATCTCTCCTCTCCCTCCCTCTGCCTACATCTCTCTCTCAATCTTCATCCCTTCTCTTCCCCCTCTTTCTCTCTTTATCCTCTCTATCTCATAATTCTATCTCCCTCTCTCACTCTCTCTCTCTCTCTCTCTCTCTCTCTCTCTCTCAAAAACCTCTATCTCCATCGCTAACACTCCCTCCCTCCTTCCCTCTCAACTTCTATCTATCTCTCCTCTCCCTCTCTCTCTTGACCTCACCCTCCATCCCCTTCTTTTTGTCTCTCCTCCCAATCTCTCTCACTATTGTCCCTCCCTCCCTCCCCCCTCTTTCTTTCTCAATTTCTCATTTCCTCTATCTCATAATTCTCTTTCTCTCTCACTCACACACACACCTCTATCTCCCTCCCTACCTCTCCCTCCTTCCCTCCCCTCTCTACACTCTATCTCTCCTCTCTTTCCCTCTTTATACCTACCTCTCCCTCCATCATTCTCTCTCTCCATTCCTCTTTATCTCACCTATGTATCCTTCCCTACCTCTTTCCCTCTCTACTCGCTATCTCTCCTCTCTATTCCTCTACCTACCTCTCTCTCTCTATCTCTACATCCCTATCTTTCTCTCACTCTGTCCTTTGTATTTCGCCATTATCTCTATCCCTACCTCTCACCCCCTCCTCTCTAAATCACCAATCTCTCTATCTCCCACTTTCCCCCTTTCCCTCTTACTCCCTCTCTAAATCGCCATTCTCTCTCTATCCCACTTTCCCTCCTTCCCTCTCTATGCCTCACTTATCCCTTTCTACCTCTCCCTCCCTCCAACCTCCGTCTCTCTCTTTATCTATATTTCTCATTCTCTCCTCACCTTTCTAATCTCTATCTCACCACTCTCTCCATCTCACTCTCCCTCCTTCCCTCTCTCCCTCATATCCCTCCCTCTCTCCTTCCCTCTCTATCTACCTCTCCCTCCAATACCTACCACTCTCTCTACCTCTCTCTCACTTCCCCCTCTTTCTCTCTTACTCTCTCCTTCCCTCTCTACTCTATATCTCTCCCCCCTTCCCTCTCTACTCTCTTTCTCTATCTCCCCCTTTCTCTCTCCCCTCATTTTATCTCCTCTTACTCTCTGTCCCTCTCACACATACTCACCTCTCTCTCCTCCTTTCCTCTCCCTCCATCCCTCCACTCTCTACTTCTCTCTCTATATCATCTCTCTCTACATCTCCTTCCCTCTCTATTTATCTTTATCTCTCCTCTCCCTCTCTTTACCCACCTCTCCCTCCATCACTCTATATATAAATTGTGTCTCCTCCATACCTCTTTCCCTCTCTACTCTCTATCTCTCCTCTCCCTCCCTCTACCTTTCTCTCTCTCACACACACACTCACCTCTATCTCCTACCTACCTGTCCCTCCCTCCCATCTCCACTTCTCTCTATCTCTCCTCTCTCTACGTCTCCTTCCCTCTGTACCTATATTTATCTCCCCTATCCCTTTGTTTACCTACCTCTATGTTCATCACTCTATATCTAACCTATTTTTCCCTACCTACCTAGGGTATATGGTAGAGGGTAGAGGTTTTAAGGGTTTAGGGTTTGAGGGTTGAGGGTTGAGGGTTGAGGGTTGAGGGTTGAGGGTTGAGGGTTTAAGGTTGAGGGTAGAGGGTTGAGGCTATAGGGTTGAGGCATTAGGGTTGAGGGTCCAATGTATAAGGTAGAGGGTATAGGGGTTGAGGGATAAGGGGTTTAAGGGTTGAGGATTGAGGGTTGAGGGTTGAGGGTTGAGGGTTGAGGGTTGAGGGTTGAGGGATTAGGGTAGAGATTCTACTTGAGTTTAAGGGTTTAACGGTTGAGGGTAGAGGGTATTGGGTTGAGGGTAGAGGGTATAGGGTTTAGGGGTTAAGGGTTGAGGGTTGAGTGTTTAAGGGTTTAAGGATTAAGGGTATAGGGTTGAGGGATTAGGGTAGAGAGGGAGGTAAGTATGGAGGGAGAGATGGAGGGAGAAGTGAGATGGAGAGAAGGAGAGAAGAGGAGGCATGGAAAAATATATACGAGGGTTGAGGATTCAATGTATAGGGTAGAGAGGGAGGGAAGGATGGAGGGATAGATGGAGGTAGAAGTGAGATAGAGAGAAGGAGACAAGAGGAGAGAGGGACACATATATATTAGGGTTGAGGATCCAATGTATAGGATAAAGGGTTGAGAATTGAGGGTATAGGGTTGATGGTTTAGGGTATTGGGTTGAGGGTATAGGGCTGAGGGTAGAGGGTATTGGGTTAAGGGTAGAGGATAGAAGGTTTAAGGGTTTAGGGTTGAGGATTTAGGGTTGAGGGTAGAGGGTTTAGGGTATAGGTTTAAGGGTATATGGTTAAAGGATTAGGGTTGAGGGTCTAATGTATAAGATAGAGGGTATAAGGTTTGAGGGTTTAGGGTTTAAGGGTTGAGGATTGAGGGATTAAGGGTTGAGGGTTGAGAATTGAGGGTTAAAGGTTTAATGTATAGGGTAGAGGGTAGAGGGTAGAGGTTTTAAGGGTTTAGGGTTGATATTTTAAGGTCGAGGGTAGAGGGTTTATGGTATATGGCTGATGGATTAGGGTTGAGGATCCAACATATAGGGTAGATGGTATAGGGGTTGAGGGTTGAGGGTTTAGGGTTGAGGGTTGAAGGTAGAGGGTTGATGGTTTAAGGGTTGAGAGATAAAGGGTTGAGGGTTGAGGGATTAGGGTAGAGAGTTTAATTGGGTTTAGGGGTTTAAGGGTTGGGGGATTAGGGTTGAGGGTAGAGGGTAGAGGGTAGAGGGTAGAGGGTAGAGGGTTTGAGGGTTTAGGATTCAAGGGTTGAGGGTTGAGGGTTTAGGGTATAGGGTTGAGTGTTTAAGGGTTTAAGGGTTGAGGGTATAGGTTTGAGGGATTAGGGAAGATAGGGATGGATGGATGGAGGGAGAGATGGAGGGATAAGTGAGATAGAGAGAAGGAGAGAAGATGAGGGAGGACAAAGATAGATGAGGATTGAGGATCCAATGTATAGGGTAAAGGGTTGAGAATTGAGGGTATAGGGTTGACGACCTATAGGGTTGATTGTTTAGGGTACTAGGTTGAGGGTATAGGGTTGAGGGATTAGGGTTGAGGGTAGAGGGTATTGGGTAGAGGGTAGAGGGTAGAGGGTAGAAGGTTTAAGGGTTTATGGTTGAGGGTAGATGGTTTAGGATATAGGTTTGATGGATTAGGGTTGAGGGTCCACTGTATAGGGTAGAGGGTAGAGGGTAGAGGGTAGAGGGTAGAGGGTTGATGGTTGATGGTAGATGATTTAAGGGTTGAGGGTTGAGAGTTTAAGGTTGAGGGTTGATATTTTAAGGTTGAGGGTAGAGGGTTGAGGCTATAGGGTTTAGGGTAGAGGGTAGAGGGTAGAGGTTTTAAGGGTAGAGAGTTAAGGGTAGAGGGTTTAGGGTAGAGGGTTAAATGTAGAGGGTTAAGGGTAGAGGGGAGAGAGATAGAGGGAGTGAGTGTGAGAGAGAGAGATCCGAGAGAAGGAGAGGGGGTAGGAGGGAGAGACTTGGGGGAGAGAGATAGGGAGGGAGTGGGGGAGAGATAGAGGGATGGAGGGTTAAGGGTAGAGGGTAGAGGGTTTAAGAGTTTAGGGTTAAGTGTAGAGGTGAGATAGATAGAGGGAGTGAGTGAGAGAGAGAGAGAACTAAGAGAGGGGGAGGGGGTAGGAGGGAGAAGGTTGAGAGAGAGAGAGGGAGAGAGTGGTAGAGAGAGATAGGGAGGGAGGGTTAAGGGTAGAGGGTTGAAGGTTTAAGGGTTTAAAGGTTTAGGGTTTAGCGTTTAGGGTTTAGGGTTAAGGGTAGAGGGTTAAGGGTAGAGGGTAGAGGGGAGAGAGATAGATGGAGTGAGTGAGTAAGAGAGATATACCTAAGAGAGGGAGATGGGATAGGAGGGAGACTCTTGAGAGAGAGGGAGGGAGTGGGAGAGAGATAGAGGGAGTTAGGGTGAAGAGTAGAGGGTAGAGGGTTTAAGGGTTTAGGGTTTAGAGTTTAGGGTTTAGGGTTTAGGGTTTAGGGTTAAGGGTAGAGGGGAGAGAGATAGAGGGAGTGAATGAGAGAGAGAGACCTAAGAGAGGGAGAGGGGATAGGAAGGAGAGGTTTGAGAGAGAGAGAGGGTAGAGAGTTTAAGGGTTTAAGGGTTTGAAGGTTGAGGGTTCAGGGATTAGGGTAGAGATTTTACTTGAGTTTAAGGGTTTAATGGTTGAG
>CM021103.1:78887743-78958684 GCA_007115665.2 Sequoiadendron giganteum | reverse complement strand
AGGGTATAGGGTTTAAGGGAGATGGGAGAGAGATAGATGGATTGAGTGAGTGAGAGAGAGACCCAAGAGAGGGAGAGGGGGTAGGATGGAGAGACTTGAGAGAGAGAGAGGGGGGGGAAGGGAGTGGGATTTAGATAGAGGGTAGATGATTAAGGGTAGATAGTAGAGGGTTTAAGGGTTTATGGGATAAGGGTTTAGGGTAGAGGGGAGAGAGATAGAGGGAGTGAGTGAGAGAGAGACTGTGAGAGAGAGAGAGAGAGAGAGAGAGAGAGAGAGAGAGAGAGAGAGAGAGAGAGAGGGGTAGAGGGAGAGTCTTGAGAGAAAGGAGGAGTTTCTATATCTCTCTCTCAAGTATCTCCTACTCTCTCTCCTCTGCCCTCTCTATCTCTCTCACTCAACTTCCTATCTCTCCTCCATATACCACCCTGCTAACCTTAAACTCCTAAACCCTCTACCTCTATCTCTCTCCTACTCCCTCTCTCTCTCAAATCTCTCCCTCCTACCCCCTCTCCCTCTCTTAGGTATCTCTCTCTCAGTCACTCCCTCTATCATTGTCCCCTCTGCCCTTAACCCTAAACCCTAAACCCTTAACCCTTAAATACTAAACACTAAACCCTTAAACCCTCTACCCTCTACCCTTAACCCTCCCTCCCTCTATCTCTCCCACCCTCTTCATCTCTCTCTAATTCTCCTCCTACCTCATGTGTCTCTCACTAACTCACCTCTATCTCTCTCCCCTCTACCCTAACCATTAAACCCTCTTAACTCTACCCTTAACCCTAAACCCCTAAACTCCTTAAACTCTGTCTCATACCGTGATAATTGTTCTTATCCTCCTCTATCTCTCTCCCCCTCCCCCTTCCTTTCTCTCTCTCAACCCTCTCCATCCTACTCCCTCTCCCTCTCTTAGTTCTCTCTCTTAGTCACTCCCTCTATCTCTCTCCCCTCTACCCTTAATCCTAAACCCTAAAACCTTAAATCCTAAACCCTTAAACCCTATACCCTCTACCCTTAACCATTCCTCCCTCTATATCTCTCCCACTCCCTCCCTCTCTCTCTCTCAAGTCTCTCCCTCCTATGCTTAACCAGGAGATAGAGAGGAGAGAGTGAGGGAGGGAGACAAAATTATGAGATAGAGAGGAGAGAGTTAGAGAGAAAGATAGAGAGTGAGATAGAGATGTGGGTAGAGGGAGGGAGAGGAGAGATAGAGAGTAGAGAGGGAGACATAGGTGAGATACAAAGTAATGGAGGGAGAGGTAGGTAAAGAGAGAGTAATATGGGAAATAAATATAAGTAGAGAGGGAAGGAGATGTAGAGAGAGAGAGAGAGAGAGAGAGAGAAGAGATAGAGAGAAGTAGAGAGGGGAGGGAGGGAGGCAGATGTAGGGAGGAGATAGAGGGGTGTTTATGAGAGAGAGGGGAGAGAGGGAGGAAGGGAGAGAGAGGGATCAGAGAGATAAAGAGTAGAGAGAAGGAGAGAGTGAGAGAGAAAGATGATACAACTTGCTAATTAATAAAATTTAACCTCTTGATTACTGAAACTTGACATGCTGAATACTGAAATTTGACGAAGTCTAAATTTTTTAAGATCTTCAAAAAACTAGAATTTGCATTATAACTCCTAAAGATCTAAAACCACTCTTAAACATCCTGCCTATATACATGAAATATAACTTAAAGTATAATAAATTAAATGTCCATATTTAAATGTCAACTTATACTTAAATGTTTATTTCATGTATATAGTCTCCTTGGAAAAGAAAGAGAAAATGAAAGAGTTTTGAAAAATGCATTCCAAAAGTCATGAATGACATTTGGCGCTAGCCAAATGAAACAACCCATTTGGCGAGTGCCAAATAGGTTACATTGGGAAATACCAACCCAATGGGTTGGATTTTGCATTGGGCATCTGACCCAAAGGTTTGGATAACCATTTCATACAAAAGACGTGATTTTTTGAAGAGGTGCCAAATTTCCTCATATTTTCATCTATGCTCCCCGTCTCATTTGCACGTCTTTCAATACAAGTTTATAAAAAAAATGTGATAGCGTTAACCTCTCTCTTAGCTACCTAAATATATAATTCTCTTTTTCATTTTGATTTAGTTAAGGTTTTGATCTATAGCTTCTATTGTAAATGCCTCTATTTTTGGTCAAAAACAAACATGTGCTAGTTTTAGGATATATTTTCACTCGTTCATCGAAATGTGAAACAAATCACATTTTTTGAACTAGACTCCATTCTACGCAATGAAAAAAAACAATTTTCGATTAGTTTTCAAAAAAATTAGGGGGGAGAACACTCAAATTTTAGCTTTTTAGGATGTGTCCACTTTGATAATTCATAAAATATTATATATTCATTAAAAAAATTATCCGAAAGAACAAGGATAAACTACATGGTGTTAGCTAATTTCTCACCATTGGGATTTTTGAAATTCTAAAAAAAAGTTAATCAAAAAGTGGGGAGCCCTCAAGCGCTATGCTATTTTTTTTTAAAAAACAAGACCTATTCCCCCCCCCTCCCCCCTTTTTGAGACCCTTAATATTCATTAATCTCAAAAAAAAATAGTAGCTAAGAAACTAGACTCAAAGCACTTCAAATTTTGTTCTTGCTGCATCTTGAAATTTTGAGTGTAACTATCTTCATTTTTTCGTGCAAATTAGATTTTGCTGATTTCAGAAGAAAAAAAAAGTGGCATCTTAAGAGCCAAAATTGTGTCGCAGATCCATGCACTTACCCGTATCAATTATTGATTGTCTATTTAAAATGGAGGTTTCATCAAACAAGAATGGACTATATAGACAATCATATGGTAATAAATGATGCAATGTTATAAAATATTGTAAAGATTATGGATCACCAAACGAAGGAAAATTCCCAAATGGATAATTATTATCTATGTAAGAATGAAAAAGTAGTCTTTTCAATACATCATTAGATAAATACTTATTTTGAAAGAAATTAACAATAAACATCTTAAAATGGTTCTTGAAGATCAAGGCTTTGACAAATTGTCAAAATAGGAAAAGATTCATGTAAATATATGTTAGCCCACAATGGACCATCTTTTTCCAACAAAGGTTGTGTTGGTGGATATAATGTCAATTGTTTCTTTTGTTCCCTATTAGATATGACCATATTACTTGATTGAAAATTAATGAATGCATCTACAGTGGCCAACCAAGGTTGTCCCAAGATCAAGGGACATTCCCCAACTTTATTTTAGGTTGCAAAACCATAAAGTTAGTTGAATATTCCCATGGATCAACAAAAACAATATCTTCTATCATACCTTCAGGTTTTACTAAAGATCAATCAACCGTTTGAAAAACTATAGGTGTATGCCTAAGTCCTTGAACATGCAAATTTTATTTAGTTTCACTGGTCATAACATTTATAGAAACACCTAAATCAATAAGTGTATTTGGAATAATAATATGACCAATATATACTTGAATCATTGGGCTTCTTGGATCTAAATGTTTAGGAATTAAAATATTTCCCGACATAAGATGGACAATTTTTGGGTCTTGTTTCAATTTCTGCTTACATAAACATAATTCTCAAACCATTTTAGTGTAAATGGGAATTTACTTAATTGCCTACATAAGATGAATTTTAATATTGATAATTCATAATTCATTAATAAGATCACATTTAGATTGGGGCTCTTATTTTAGAAACGATTGAAATCAGCCAAGATATGGAGGTGGTGATTGTGTTTTTTTCTTCAAGCTCTTCTTGTAACTCCTCAAGTTTCATGATTATAAGGTGTGTGGGTCCTTGAAGATCCTTCCCTAACCTGAGTTGTAACCATTAACGTCTAGTTTAATTATATGATAAGTTGGATATCCTGCTAGCTTATTATTATAAATAGGTTGTTTCACTTTATTGTTTGGATTTGGTGTTGGTTGAGCTAGCATTAGTGTTCCCATGGGCGGTTGTGATGGATTGGATGGTTGATTATTGGATGTTGGTGGTAGAAATTGATGTTTTGATTGTTGGTATTGTTTAATGATTTAGTACATTCTCCATAATCTATGTCCATATACATTCTATCATGAACATGATGAGAGAACAACACTTAAAATAAAATAGGATTGACAATTCAAAACACTTTAGTTTATCCACCACAATATTAAAAGAATGCCAAACTGGGGAATTACCAATTCTAGCAATAAAGAATAAAATTATAACAATCTCAAAAATAAATCAAGTGTGACCAAGGGTCACAAAATATTTAGAAGGAAAATTTTGCTGACTAGACTACTCATAATAAGAGAAAAAGTTAAATTCTAACATTTAAAACAATTAGGGGGTTCACCAATTATCAAAATAAAGTATCAAAGTTAGGAGGCACATTTACATGCATTGTGTGACTAATACTAGCCACAATTGAGGGAGTAAGGAGATACATGACACCTAGGAATACAACATCTAAGGTGTGTTAGAGAGCATGTTCAAGAACACCAAGAAAATGAGTCTTCTAAAAATCCATCACATTACACAACCTCATTCATGACAACAATTATGAGAATCCACCATTCACATGGGAAATGCATTTACTCACATCAAGTATTTCTAATTATTTATAGCAATTAACAAATTAATATGCTTCAAAAGGTTTGATAACACATTTGGGGGGGCTCTAGACCACACCAACACAATGCTTCCACCATGCATGATTTATATTAATTATTTAACATACACACTTTAAAGAGAGGAGTGATAAAATTTTGGATTCAATCATGCAATACTTACAATGTGTTATCTATTTCACCAATAATTTTTCACAACCACCATACATATGACCCACTTACATCATTTCCTCAAATTTTAAAATGCTACAAAAAAATTAATCATATAGGTTGCCACAAGAATCATAGGGAACAAATACAATTTGGGGATATAATTCATTGACTAAAACAATCTATTATAACATTTCACATTTTATCTCATGCACCAACATAGCCATCTGACACATATGACATGAACTCACTTAGAAATCTATGCACAATGCACTTCAATAAAGCATCATGACATCAACACATTTTTTGCATATCAAACATATGAACATACACCACCTCTTTCACATTCCAATGCATCACTCACAAATTTTTTTTCACAATGCTCAATGATGGGCCAAAAAATCATTGCTTTTTAAAATTCAAGGTCATTTTTAGTCATTCCATCCAAAGAGGACACACAATTTGAAATGAAACACACAAGGGGACCTCTACACATTTACGTAGTAAGATCTAGAACATGAAGAAATAAATCACACAAGAAAAAAAATTCTCAAAAATCACAAGGGTTTAACCAACCCTCATAACTAACTACTTCTTAAACATATCACACAAGGGGGAAAAAAAGCAACAAAACTTGTTGCCTACAACACACATGCACACACGAATGTCTAACACATTCTTGTACACAACAAGCAACATGCGAAAGAGTGGCCACTTTCGACCTCAAAAGACTCTCAATCAGGGGTACCTTTCCTTCCCTATCAAGTAAAATAAGGCTTGGGAGGTACCCTTCAACCACAAACACACTGCATGGGTTAGTTCACACTAAACCCTCTAAAATCCATAGTAATAAACCCAAATAATTGACTCATAGCAAAAATCACTTGATCAATCACATGTCAAGGAAAAACAACCATTTGTGAAAGAACATGAACCAAAGATCCCAATGTTTTAGCTTGGGTTTTGATACTAGATGTAATGCCCCAAGTCGAAACACCTAGGAAAAAAAAATGGCAAAACATTTTTTTGAAACAACAATGATAAAGATGTGATAACAACATGCCAAACTTGCACAAAATTGTGCACACAAGTGGCATGTGAAACATAATGACATCAAGGAAAACCTCACCATTGCTACAAACTAGGTGACACCAAAAAAATAATTTTAGCCATCATAATGAACCTACAAGAGGGGAAATAAAACCCAAACAATAATTGAGTAGTAACTCACTATTGTTTTCTCTTGCAACATATTTCAAGGTTAGGATATGTAAGATAGGGGGACCACCCAGTGCAAGGCCCCAGGTCACGAAAGGCCAAGAGTAGAAAGGTCGCCCTAACTTACCTCAGCTTAAGGAATAGTTAGGATAGGAGGGATGATAATGATGAGGACCATGTGCCCTTCGACCACTCTACAAACCCAAATGTCGGAAAGGGACTAGATGAGTCGGCCTTTAGAGTCAGTTCCGCTTCTCAGGAAACTCTTTGTTTGAGGATGAAAGCACAATTTTGAGATGACAATGCGATGCGCTGGCATCTCACATGTGTACTAGCATCCGTACAACTAGAGAACTAGGAAGACAATATTCCAACTCAGAAGGGGAGACTATCATCCTAGTCTAGAGGTGTCTGAAGTGATAGAATGAGATTAAGAAGAGAGAAAAATAAATATGAGAGTGACAAAAGAGGTATATTACCGATAGGGTGACGAAGATGATCTCATAGAATATCCTCCTCGCTAGCTTGCTTCAAACTCTCTCCACCTGCACACAATAAAGGGATAAATTGTTGGGGTTGTATAGGGGCCTCCCTCAGTCAGACCCCCATCTTGGTGTTTCCACCTCCATAGACAACCAAGTTTGGAATAGTAGAGATAATGATAAAGGAAAGAAACTACAAGCTATGTAAACACAAAACACTTCAAGCAGTACATTCTTACTCAATCAAAAAAAATAGGAGAGGTTAGAGGATCTTACTACCTTCGTCCAAAGAGCTCAAGGCTTGTGGAGGAGAGAACAAGAGGGACTCAAGCCTCTGTTTCCGTGGTGTTTGTCCTGTGCTCACCTTGTTGGAATGATGGAGTCATGGATTGCTGCAATGGAATGAAGGGTGCTGCTGGAAAGCTTGGAAGTGAATTCTCAAAGCATGGGGAGAGTGTGCTAACTTGTTCAAAACTTGAGAATGGAAGAATGGAGTGAGAAAGAGAAGGTGAAAAACGGCCATATTCGGGTTGGCCAGTCGAAGAGGGACGTTACTCTTCTACTTCCAATCAAAAATATAACGCCTCTACCATCTCCAGCTGCAGGAATCTGCCAGGGACGTAAGCACGTCATGCGGACATCTGGGCGCCGTGTGGGCATCCCCAACATAAATGCCCCCACCGACACAAAAACAAGGTGCCAAATGGAATGCAAGCAATGGGCTTAAGTGTAATTAAACCTCCGCTTTTGATTTTCTAAAGTGTAAGGGGGTAAAAGGGAATTTGTGTTAGGGGTGCAAATTCATGTTCATACATTTTTCCCCCACTTTAGCGAGCATGAGCATTGATGAGTGCTTCTGTAAAGCAGAGTATTAAGGAAATAATAGAGTAAGAGATGTATACTTGAACTAATGAGGAAGCAGAGCACGGTTTGGTGAACTCGAAAGTGCGAGAGGACTTCATAATTCTGCAGAACTACAAAGCTGAAGTACAAAAGTACCTTATAGGCTTACGGTCCTGGAAGGGTGGTATCCTTCAAGAAATCTCACATGAAGGAAACTAAGAAAGTGCCTTATAGACCCATAGACCTGCAAGGAAGGTATCCTCCAAGAACTCTCACATGAAGGAAACCAAGAAAGCACCTTACAGACTTGAAAACCTACAAGGAAGGTATCCTCCAAGAATTCTCACATGAAGGAAACCAAGACATCGGCTTACAGACCCGCAAACCTGCAAGGAAGGTATCCTCCAAGAACTCTCACATGAAGGAAACCAAGAAAGCGCCTTACAGACCCACAAACCTACAAGGAAGGTATCCCCCAAGAACTCTCACATGAAGGAAACCAAGAAAGTGCCTTACAGACCCGAAAAACTACAAGAAAGGTATCCTCCAAGAACTCTCACATGGAGGATAGTGAATAAGAGGAACTCCGTAGAGTCAGATATGGCGACATGTTTACCCACATATAGAACACATTAGGAAGCGGTCGAGCAAGCTAGTGAATGAACAGTCATGCAGACCATCGTTAAGTTGCAAGAATTTCAAAGGGGTCCCTCGGCAACCCTTCAGAAGGAAGGAGGGTCCACTCAAGGGATGCGTTGTTTGAAAGGTAAGGTCTAGTCGGGTTGGCCCCAAGCTAGACATAAGGATGCAAAGCAGGTGTAGTTGGGTTGCCCTTAGACTAGACATGAAGAAGTGAAACTGACCTAGTCGGGTTGCCCCCAAGCTAGATGCCATAGAAATTGTTAAAAGTTTTTGAAGGGGTCCCTTGGGAACACGGTGTGAAAAGAAGGCATCCACTCAAAGGACACACTATTCGAAAAGCTTAATGTCTTCCTTCTCAAATCAATTCATCACCAAGGAATCCTTTTCAAAGATGTTCACTTCATCAAGGAATTCGAAAGGAAGGAGATTTGCTCATGTGAGAGGAAGACTAAGACCATTCCCGCTTCAAAGGAGGATTTCCAAGTCCTTTCTTTATGAACCCATGATGAAGGAAACACGTTTCGTTAGGGTTTCAAGTTGAGAATGCAATTCTAACAAGGAAGTGTGTGGAGGGTCTTCGAGAAAATATTTGTTTGGCAACGAAAGCATTTTCTAAAGACCAAGTGATGTAGAAGATGCATTGTCACACACAAAAGGGATAACTCAAGCAAAGATGAGAGAAAGATAAAGTGAAAAGAAAAAGAAAACAAATCACACATAGAGGGCACAGGGGGATCTGGTTTCACGGGGTCAGATCTGGCTTTATTTATAAATAGTAGACAACTATGGTAAGAGGTGAAAAATTATCAATCCCCAACCAGATCAGGAAGAATGTACAGAAGACAAAGTAAAATAAAAATTGGGTCAACATGGAAGGAGGCCTAAATGCTCCCGACGCTTTGCATCGTCCCCAATTTACCGAAAGTCAATCACAAACATGGAAGAATGATGACACATATAGAGGAAGGTTTTACAACACAAATTCCACACTTGTATCCACACACCAACAGGGGTGACGAGGGTCATCCAGGCACATGTAGCACGATCACGGGGGAAGCACATGTCACGACACACACACATCTAATCTAAAGATCAAGGAGAGGGTCTCCGTTTAATATTGGTCGACCAAGACATCATCAGCTTCCCACTCTAGATCATCGAAGGAAGAATGACGAGCCTGCAATGGTGTAATGTTAAGGGGAGAAGCTTCCGATCCTCTCGCAACAAGGGCCAAGGTAGAGGGACTTGTAAGGTCTTCGTCTCTTAGCTCTTGTGGGTCTAGGGTCAACGACCTAGCGAAAATCATTGACATCGTCAGAACTTCATCCACTGAGTTAAACATGCACTTAATAGGAGTGTCATGTTTCACCTTGGTGAATGGAGGAGTTTGAACCTAAGGTTCACTGCTCGGCTCATCGAGAGACTCGAGAGTAGTGACAAACTCGGGGGAGGCTAGGACTGGTTTCGTTACGAAGATAGAACAAGTCAATTTGGGGCCACCTTTTGGAGAAGGTGGGCTCTTCTTACGTCCTCCATTGCTGGAGGGGCCACGCTCTACCTTCTTCTTCATTAGAGGAGGTGAACTCCCCATTGATGAAACAAGGAGGGTCGAGGGAGAAGAGGAAAGAAATGAAGTGTTCACCATGTCCATGGGCTTTGGGAAAGGCAAGACATCCAGGATGGAAGTCAACAAGGGCAGCTCCACCAAATGAGCGATGAACACTTGCACCCTTTCGGGCACCTATGCGCTCACAACAGGAGCCAAAAGAGATTTAGAGATGGAAGGAGGGAAAGATGAGGACACAATAGGAGATGGGGTCTTCTCTTCCTCCTTCTTCTGTAAGGAGGCTTTCTCGGCTAGGAGAGCCTTTCGTCGGTGCTTACGCTCACGTGCAAGGCAGTTTCTACGACTCTTCAAACTAGAAGCCGAAACTTATGAAGGGAAAAAAGGATCTTGTTCAGCCATGGGAGTGTCCTCCATGACTATCTCCAATGTAAGGGAAAACTCTTGAATGGGAGAAGGAGGGGCATGGTCAAAAATGATGGAAGGAGTTGATTCTAATGCCTCGGCGGTGGGCCTCTTCCCATTTACTATCTTAGGAACATGAACAATAAGAGGCCGCGGAGGCTGAGACAGAGAGGAATCCCCACGGGGGGCTTTCTATCTTCTATACCAAACAGTCCTAGGCTCCGTAGGTAAGACATGAAGCTCGAATGTAGGATGCTTGGCCTTTCACCAAGCAGGCACCATGGGATTCTCTCGCAAACCTGAGACAAAGAAAATCATACCATGACAAGATGAGAGGGAGCAATAGGCTGAACCATGGAAGAGGAAGGAGGATCTTGATACCGCTTCCCTTCTTTTCTTCTACGTGCCTTGGTAGCATCACTATCAACCTTTAAGCAAGCTCTATGCGAGATAGCATAAGGCGAAGGAGGGTACCTCACTTTCGGCCTAGTGTGCCCCTTCTTATAGTTTTGATATGTGCGGTGTAGGAGGTCCTTCCTAGGTGGGAGAGGACCAAGATAGGTAGGCCAAAAGTAATCCAAGGTCTAGCTACCAAGTGCGACCGATGGTTTATAACCGGTGTCATGGACAACATGTACCGAACCTCCATGGATAAACTTTAGATATTTGTGTATAATCGAGGGAACTATGTTCATTGCTACTAGCTAGGGGATACCTAGCTTCACTCTAAAGAGTTCATACCCTAGGATGATGTTAAACTTAAGGCTTACAGATTTAGGTCCAACAAGGACCGATAGGACAAAAATCCCTATAGGAGGTACGAAAAGTTCATCGTGTGTGTGGACAGTACTTTCAGGTGCATCATACCCATCCTTATGCAAGAATTTAATCAACATGATCTCCTTAGTTATAATATTCACTCGCGATTTTGGATCAATGAGAACGCTTGCTACAGTGTTCCCACTTATCCATGTAGGAATGTAAAGAGGAGATGGATCTCTATTGAAGCCCATTGACAGGTCTTGTGAGGTGAAGGTTATGATAGTATCACTACTCATAGTCTACGCAAAGGGGATAGGTTGATTAAGGAAAGAGGCCATCATGCACACCAAATGGTACTTCTACAGAGCCTCCTAAGGTTTACAAGATAAATTAGTGACCCAGTTAAGGTTTCGTTACGCAATACTTTGGAACCTTCCAACTATGCCTAATAGGGGTCATAGGTTGGGTTGCGAGGTGAGAGCCTCACAACACTCACACCTACAACATGCCTAGGATACGAGGAAATGAAATTTTAGTATCACAAAACTGAACCAAAATGGTTCATGTTGGTTTCACCAAAATGTAAGATAGAGGGACCACCCACTGCAAGGCCCCAAGTCACGAAAGGCCAAGAGCGAAAAGGCTACCCTAACTTACCTCGGCTTAAGGAATAGTTAGGATAGGAGGGATAAGAATGATGAGGACTATGTGCCCTTCGACCACTCTGCAAACCCGAATGTTGGAAAGGGACTAGACAAGTCGGCCTTGAGAGTCAGTTCTTCTCAAGCAGCTCCTTGTCTAAGGACAAAAGCGCAATTCTGGGATGACAAAACGGCATGTTGGTGTCTCACAAGTGTGTGGGCATCTGTACGGCCAAAGAACCAAGAAGATGAGATTCCAACTCAAAAGGGGAGACTATTAGCCTAGTCTAGAGGTGTCTGAAGTGATAGAATGAGATTAAGAAGAGAGAAAAGTAAATACAAGAGTGATAAAAGAGGTATATTACCAAGAGGGTGACGAAGATGATCTCGTAGAATATCCTCCTCGATAGCTTGCTTTGAACTCTCTCCACCTGCACATAATAAAGGGATAAATTAATGGGGCTGTATAGGGGCCAACCTCAGTCAGACCCTCGTCTTGGTGTTTCCACCTCCACGAACAACCAAGTTTGGAATACTCGAGATAATGATAAAGGAAAGAAACTAGAAGCTACGTAAACACAAAACACTTCAAGTAGTACGTACTTACTCAATCGAAAACAATAGGAGAGGTTAGAGGAGATTACCACCTCCATCCAAAGCTCTCAAGGCTTGTGGAGGAGAGAACGAAAGGGTCTCAAGCCTCTGTTGTTGCGGTGTTTGTCTTGTGCTCACCTTGTTGGAGTGATGGAGTAATGGATTGCTTCAATGGAGTGAAGGGTGATGTTGCAAAGCTTGGAACTGAATGCTCAAAGCATGGGAAGAGTGTGCCAACTTGTTCAAAACTTGAGAATGAAAAAATGGAGTGAGAAAGAGAAGGTGAAAAATGGCAATATTCGGGTCGGCCAGCTGAAGAGGGACGTTACTCTTCGACTTCCAATCAAAAATGCAATGCCTATGCCATCTCCAGCTACAAGAATCTTCCAGGGACATAAGTACGCCATGTGGGTGTCCCCGACAAAAATGTCCCCATCGACAGACAAACAAGGAGCTAAGTGGAATGCAAGCAACGAGCTTAAGTGGAATTAAACCTTCACTTTCAGTTTTCTAAAGTGTAAGGGGGTAAAAGGGAATTTACGTTAGGGGTGAAAATTCATGTTCATACAAGATATTCAGAGATTCATCACCTCAAATCCACCCCAAGAAACTCTCATAACTCAAACAAACTCTATGGAAACCTACACATATGTTGGAAAAACTAGGAGCTAATTCAACTTGACTAGAAGACACAACCATCAATTTTTGGAACAAGTAAGATAAGGTCACATTCACCTCCAATCCACTCAAAAATAGCCATAAAAATCAATTAAATAGAAGGGAAAACCTTCACAAGATATTTCCTTACTAGAAAGTAAAAACCCTCCATCGACTGGAACAATGATAAGTCGCTTCTAAGAAATTATACACTTCCAAAGTTTAATGGCCTAGGTTTTTGAATTTGGAAGATAAATATGCAATATATCTTACAATAAAGAAATTAGTGTATATCTATGAAAAAATTAAATAAACCAAAAAGTATGTTAGAGGAAGATTAGATAAAACTTGACAAAAATTCCCATATATATTTATGGTCTTGTTTATCTTATTTTGTTCTTTTCAATGTATCTAGAGAAATTACTACACATAATTTATAAAAAATAATAGGAGAATTTACCAAACTAAGAGTTTTTTTTAAGTTATTTTTATATAAAAATGAAAGGTGGGAACTCAATTGTAGAACATTATAATGCATTTAAAATAGTATTGAGTAGGTTACAATCAATATATGTAAAAATGGAAAAAGAGGATACTTTATTTGATTACTATGTTTATTGCCTAATTATTAGGATAATATAATTTTAAAATGAGTGGTGCTATGATAGACACAAATATGGGTGCTCTTAGTGCTAACTAGATCACAAAGAAAATGAGGATAAATTATATGGATGATAGGTCTAAGGATACATTATGTGCCCAAGGTAGATATAAAGACAAGGCCAAGGAAAATAGAAAAAGTGGTAAGGATTAGTCTAAGGAAATATCCAATTCTAAGGGTAGATCTATGACACTTGGTAAGAGTATATTAAAATGTCTAAATTTTAGAAAATGAAGGCATCTCAAAAAGATGCTAAAATAAGAAAAAGAAAGATGAAAATTCTTTTATTGGTAAATCTTTTGATGATGATGATGTTATTTCTTATATTATTATTTTTAACATTAGTTTTATGATTCTTAGTTAATAGATTCAAGTGGATTCTACCACACTACTAGAACTAAAAATAGAGTAGAAATAATTCATAGTGATGTATTTAGTCATGTAGATGTTTTTTCTAATGTTAAAAATTTCTACTATTATATGTTGGGAAAATGTGTCTCAACCTTGCAATTACATAAAGTATTGTTGATACGTCTGCAACAGGGGGGGAGTTGGGGGGTTTCCCCCTCACAAGGGGTCCGTGGGGATCATTGCCTTGGTTGGGGGTTCGGGGGCAACACACCTTGGCATGGGCTTGGGGGAATTGCCCCTAAAAGGAAAATTTTGTTTATATTTTATGAACCACTCATCCTTAGGTCTTAGATATGACAATCAATATTTTATTAGCTTGACTTTCCCTAAAAGACAACCCTATTTATGAGGGAATTGTATTACGAATGTGCATTGTGATTTATTTTGAGAGTCGGATAGTGGTCATGTTGCCTCTGGATCTTTGGTTGGTGATACTCCTGTGAGAAGCTTCTTTTGAAAGTATATTGTAATCTTTGTGATTTATGAATAATATATTGGGCACCTTTTGGAGTGTGGGGTTTTTATACCAAAAGGGTTTTCCCCATGTATATCAGTATGTTGTGGTATGCATGATATTTATGTTTATTTCTATGTAATTTTTTGTAATTGAAAATATTTGTAAATTTTTTATATTATTCTATTCTCAAGATTAGTTTAGGAAGTTGTTTCATTACTTTAGCTTCCTTACAGGTGGTATGAGAGCTTGATCACCTTTGGTTTCAATTGTGGGTTGTTTGGTTTTTTGAACTAATCTAGATTTGAGTGGGAGATTGTGCATAAGACACTTTGTGATCTTGTTGTAGAGATTTTTAGATGGAAATTTCATCACAGAGAATAGAGGTGGATAAATTTTTGTAAATAATTTTGAAATGTGGAAGTTGAAGATGGGGGGTTTGTTGATAGATTGAGATCCATAGGATGTTGTTAATGAGAATGTTTCAAGGCCTACAAATCCTACTCAGGCTACTCAATATGATGTTATGGATCATAAAGCCAAGGGTCTAATCAGATTGTGCTTAGAAATTTTTTTTTTCATCAATGTTTATGAAGAGACCTCAACATAGAAACTATAGAAAAAGCTTGGTGAGATGTATCGATCCAAATTCTTAGTGAACAATATTTTCTTGAGGAAGAAATGGTATTCCTTGATAATGGAACAAGGTGGATGAATTATAGATCACCTAGAAGCATTCAATATGCTGGTGGCTCAACTAGTGTCAAAATGGATGAGGAGGAGAAATGTCAGATCCTAGTTTGTTCTTTGTCTGATTCATGAGATTCTCTTGTTATGGCTATTGGGAGTACTTCTATTATATTGAAGACTGAAGATGTGTTGGGTTCTTTTATTTCTAAAGAGATGAGGAGGAAGGTATCCATCAGTGCCAAGGAGGCCCTAAATGTTCATGGAAGACCTAAGGAAAAAGGAAAGAAGAATGAGAAGCATGATAAATCCAAGTCCAAGGGGATATCCAAATCTCTTGGAAAGTCCAAAGTTATTTGTTGGAACTGTGGTAAACTTGGACATGTTTCTAAGGACTACAAAGAAGAAAAGAAGAAGAAAAAGAAGAAATTTGATTTTGATTCTGAGTCCAAGAAGGAAGATGATGATGCATTTATTGCAGCTTTGCAACTCGTGCAGGTAATGATGTATGGTTAATTGGCTCACGTGCTCTTTCCATATGACCTTTAATAGAGATTGGTTTTCTAAATATGAATAATTTGGTGGATGTAAGGTGTACTTGGGTCATGATTCTCATTTAAATATTATTGTCCATGGTAACGTTAGAATAAAGTTTCCTAATGGTAGAATAAAAAGGATTAATGGTGTGTTGCACATCCTTGAATTAGCACAAAATTTTTTATCTGTAAGTAAACTAATAGATGTGGGTGTGCAAGTAGTATTTTTTGATGCAGGATGTAAGATGGTTGGAGGTGTTATGGTGATTGATCGAGGTGTCAGATATGGCACATTGTATAAGCTTGATGCATGCACTGTTGAGTGCAATAGTACTTCTATGAAAATAATGTCTATGGAAGAGGTGAGGGTTTCACCTTCAATAGATGGTCATGGCTTATGGGTACCCAAGGGTGCTCTTTCTTTTGAATCAAAGTTACCTATAGAGAAAAATATGTTATGGCACCAAAAACTTGGCCACATTGGAGAAAAGGGTCTAAGGACCCTGAAAAATAAAAACCTTGTTGAAGGGTTATTTGATTGTAATCTTAAATTTGATTTTTGTGAGCATTGCATTTATGGAAAACAAAACCACGTTTAGTTTTAGTTGAGTTATAATAAATATTGTGGTGTATTGGATTTTAATCATTTTGATGTGTTTTGTCCTGTGGATGTTCCTTCAATTGGAAAATATACATACTATGTTTCATTTATTCATGATTATAGTAGGACATGGGTGTATTTTTTAAAGAGTAAATTTGAAGTTTTTAGTCAATTTAAAGAATTTAAAGCAATGGTTGAGTTGCAGACTACAAAGAAAATAAAATGTTTGAGGACTAATAATTGCAGTAAATTTTCCTTTGATGATTTTGATAGATTTTATAAAGATTGTGGTATTCATAGAAATAAGACAACTTTGTATTCTCCACATAGAATAGAGTTTCAGAAAGAATGAACAAGACACTGATGAAGAAGGCTAGAAGTATGTTGAGTGGTGTTGGTCTAGAACAAAGGTTTTGGGCTAAATCTGTTACCATTTCTTGTTACCTAATTAACATGTCTCCTACATCAACTCTTGTTGATAAGACACCTATAGAAGCATGGTCGAGCCATAAGCCTTCATTAAGAAATCTTAGAGTTTTGGGTTGTGAGGCATATGCACATGTACCAAAGGAGAAGTGAAAAAATTTGGAGAACAATGTTGTGAAATTAATCTTCATTGGATAGAGTTATGGTGTGAAAGGATACGAGCTTTTGGATCCTATTGTATAGAAGGTAATACATAGTAGAAGTTCTATTTTTATAGAAACTAAGCCTTCTTCTATTACATTGCAGCCAAAACAAAGTAAATAGGAAGATGTGATTCAATTCCTTCTACACCTGATAAAGTTGAATAGGGGCCCATGGATAGACAAGAAGTTTAGGAGAACTCATCTAGCTCTAGATCTTTAGAAGAGGAGGAAGAACCACCAACTCAGCTTGTTCATAGGTCTACAAGGCATAGACAATCATCTAAAAGGTATTCACTTGATGATTGGAGATATATTTTTTCTTTGAATACTAACATGAATGAACCCAGATCGATAGAAGAGGCATTAGGTATGAATGATGCAAAATCCTAGGAGATTATGGATGAAGAAATGACAGCTTTGAAAAATAATGATACATGGGATCTTGTACCATTGCTTGAAGGATGAAAACCTATTGGCTGCAAATGGGTGTTTAAGAAAAATATTTGTTCAAATGGAGGTATTAAGAAGTACAAAGAAAGGTTGGTTGCAAAATTTTACTCTCAAGTTGAGGGTGTTGATTATGGTGAGATATTTTCTCCTGTTGCAAAAATGACATCCATTGTATTTTTTCTTTCTATTGTTGTTGCTTATGATTTAGAGGTTGATAAAATGGATGTGAAAACTAATTTCCTTCATAGTGACTTAGGAGGAAGATATTTATATGACACATCCAAATCACTATGTGGTGAAAGGTAAAAGTAAATTGGTTTGAAAAATTGAAGAAATCTTTGTATGGCTTAAAACAGAGTCCTAGGATGTGATACCAAAAATTTGATACATATGTGTTGAGTTTGGGGTTTGAGAGTTCTAAATTAGATCATTGTGTTTACTATAAAATTGATGGTGATTGTTTCCTATTTATTGCATTATATGTTGATGATATGTTATTTATTGGTAGAGGGAAAGGTATGATTTTAGAACTAAAATCTCAACTCGCTGCTAAATTTGAAATGAAAGACCTTGTTGCAGCTAGACATATTCTTGGGATGAAAATCAAAAGAGATAGAGTGAACATATAGCTATGTCTCGACCTAACTAAGTATTCCAATTCAATTTTAAAGAGGTTTGATATGTAGGATTGTAGACCATTATGTGTTCCTATTTCAGTTGGAACAAAGTAATTATCTATTTCAGATTGTCCAACATCTTCATCAGAGATGGAAGACATGAGCAGAGTGCCTTACCAAAGTGCAGTTGGAAGTTTGATATATGTTATGGTTTGTATAAGACCAAAAATTGCCAAAGAAGTGGGAGTTCTTTCCAGATATATGTCTAATCCTAGTAGAGTTCATTGGGATGCAATTAAAAGAGTCTCCAGATATTCGTGTGGTACCTCAAATTATTCCTTGTGTTATCATAGTAATATGATTGAAGATGAGATTTCCCTTGATATTCATGCTTATGTGGATTCACAATAGGTAGGTGATGTTAATAGCAAATGTTCCACCAATGCTTATGTGTTTACTTTATTTGGTGGTGCAATTAGTTGGATGAGTAAGCAATAAGATGTGGTTTTTTTGTCCACTATTGAAACTGAGTATATGGTAGCTACTCATGCTTGGAAATAAGCCATTTGGCTTAAGAGGTTGTGTTCAAATATTGGAATAAAACAAGGTGTAGTGAAAATTTATTGCAATAGTCAGAGTGCGATATGCCTAGCTAAGAACCTAAAATTGCATGTGAGGACCAAGCACATTGATGTAAAATACCATTTTGTTAGAGATATGGTTGAAGACCCCAAGGTGAAGCTAGTTAAGGTAGAGATTGATGATTTTTTTTAATTCTTTAACTAAGCATGTGAGAATAGAGAAGTTCAGATGGTGTTCAAACTCAATGGGCCTTTTGACCCAAAGTAATTAAGAGATAATGATTATGAAGGGAAAAAAATGTGGATCTAATGACCCAACAGTGCGGAATACATTCCCTTAACACCTTTACTACAGGGGAGAGAAGCAAAAATGAAAAACTAACAGTTTCTAAAACTTATAGAGATGCATACAACCATGGCAATGAGAAACCAGAAAGATAAGCAAACAAAGATGACACAGTATTTACGTGGGAAAACCCTTTCAGGAAAAAAACCCACCACACAAAGTCAAATCAATTGTATTACAGTAATGAATCGATTACATACAATATCCAGACTTCTTTGCTCAGCTCACAATCACCTAGAGAGTTTCAGATCCACTGTTACAATGTTTTCACAACATACAGTTCAAAACCCTCTTCAAGAACTCACGTCCTTCTTGTTCTCCAACTCGCAACTTTAACTTGCTCTACAAATTTTCACGACTCAACTTAACTTCTAACTTATGAGAAAATAACACATCTCATCCAAATGTAACTGACCCAGAAGAGCAATGAAGTCCATCCTCAAATCACGCATCTGGTTGGATCTGACAGATCTCCTGCAACAAGCTGTCATTGCATTCAAATCCATTACTCAAAATGGTTGAGCTCGCCACCCTTCGTTGACAAATGCAACTGCCACAATAACTATCTTGGTATCCGTCCAATCACTATTCAACCAGGTGGCACGCGTCCAAGACCCATCGGCAATCACAGCTGACAGAGCAACCAAAACGGTCAAATAGACATCGGGCGCAACCAAGACTTCAAGTCATAAATAACACTGTCGCAGTCGGAGTCGGAACAGGAGTCAAAATAGGACTCCACTGAAAATACACACTGCCGGAGTCAGTGTCGGAACTGGAGTCAAAACATGACTCCACCGAAAATACACACTGCCGGAGTCGGAATCGGAGTCGGAACTGGAGTCAAAACATGACCCTACCGAAATTTCAGGTTCACGAACCATTTCAGTTCCGTGTCCGCCCACAGCAAAGGGGAAATCATTGAAAACAGTTCTGACCGGGTAAAGTCAACCTGGGGTCAAACCAAGACGGGAACACAAAAGATCAGAGTCGGAGTCGCGGACGGAACAGGAATAGAAGTAGGACTTTACCAAAAGTCCAAGATCAGGAACCAATCCGATTTCGGTTTTGCCTCCGCCAACTGCAAGAAACATCAATCTAGAACCAGGACAAGGCGGAGGAAAACACCCCGAGGAGAATCCAAACATCCAGAAGAACCAGATCTCAAAAGCAGGAATCAGACCCGGAGTCGGAATAGGAACTGAAACAGGAACCTGGCAAACAGACATTGCCAACTTCCAAAACTGGATCTGCCTCCGCCAGAACCTGCGAAGCGAAGTGAGAAGGAACAGACGGTAGGAAGCGAAGTCAGAGCAGGAATGAGAACCGAAACCCGGAACTTAGGAAAACAAAAAAATGCCAAATTCCATTCCGGTTCTGCCTCTGCCAGAGACTCGGAACTTAGGCAAACAGAACAATGCCAAGTTCCATCCTGGATCCGCCTCCGCCAGAACTTTGTAAACAACATAAAATCACCAAGGCATGAAAATGAGGACTTCAAGCTAGAAGTTGAGACATAATTTCTCAACAATCTCCCACTTGGTGAACACTTCCAAATTCCTCAAAACATCATACCTTACTGTTTATCATAGGCCCCAAGGCCCATCGATTCTGTGCACCATCTGAACTTGTTTGTGCTAACCGGCTTTGTCAAGGCATCTGCAACATTCTTCAAGGTGTCAACCTTATCCATACTGACCTTGCCATCTTCAACCATATCCCTCACGAAGTGATATTGCACATCTATGTCCTTGGTCCTAGCATGAAAGGTCGAATTCTTTGCTAAATAAATGGCACTTTGACTGCCACAACAAATTGAAATATGCTCAGCATTAAATCCAATGTTTGAACACAAATGCCTCAGCCACACTGCCTCCTTGCAAACATGAGTTACTGCCATGTACTCTGCCTCTGTCATGGATAAAGCAACTACAGCTTGTCGCTTGCTCATCCAACTGATTGCTCCATCATTAAGCATGAAAGTGTATCCATTGGTGGATCTTTTGCTGTCAATGTCCCCTGCCCAATCAGAATCAACATATCCTTGAATGGTAAGAGTCCTCTGTGATGCAACCATACTGCCATGGTAACACAAAGCATAATCTAAAGAACCCTTCAAATACCTGAACACTCTCTTTACAACATCCCAATGTGATCTCCCTAGATTTTCCATGAAACGGCTTAGAACTCCCACTGCTTGGGTAATGTCTGGTCTTGTGCAGACCATAGCATACATCATACTACCTACTGCACTTGCATAAGGCACACTGGTCATGTCCTCCATCTCAATAGTAGACTTTGGACAGTCTTCAGCAGATAGTTTCAATCCTTGCATGATCGAAACAACTAGCTGCTTGCAATCAGTCATGCTAAACCTCTCTAGAATGATTTTCACATACTTACTCTGACTGAGCCAAAGCTTTCTACTTGTTCTATCCTGGTTATCTCCATTCCAAGAATGTACCTTGCTGCTCCAAGATCTTTCATTTCGAACTTAACAGACAACTGAGTTTTAAGGTCATAAATCATAGCCTTGCTATTACCAATGAGTAACATGTCATCCACATACAAAGTAATAACAAGCACATGATCATTCTCACATTTATAATAAATGCAATAATCAAATTTTGATCTAACAAACCCAATTGACAACACAAATGTGTCAAATTTCTGGTACCACATTCTAGGAGATTGCTTTAGACCATAGAGAGATTTATTTAACTTGCAAACTAGATTTTGTTTACCTCTTTCAACAAAATGCTCAGGTTGGGACATGTAGATTTCTTCTTCCAGCTCACCATGGAGAAATGTTGTCTTCACATCCATCTGCTCAATTTCATAGTCATACACAGTTGCCAATGACAACAAAAATCTGATGGATGTCAGCTTTTCTACAGGGGAAAAGATCTCTCCATAATCAATTCCCTCAACTTGGGAAAAACCCTTTGCAACCAATCGTACCTTATACTTCTCCACACTGCCATCAAGGCCTGTCTTCCTTTTGAATATCCACTTGCAACCAACAGGCTTTCACCCTTTAGGTAGTGGTACCAACTTCCAAGTATCATTCTTTTTCAAGGAATCCATCTCCTCATTCATGGCTTCCAACCAAGACTTTGAATCAACCATGTTGATTGCTTCTTTCACAGTCCTAAGCTCATCAGTGCTGGTAATTAAGGCATAAGCACAATTTGAATCTAACATAGAGAAACCATACCTTTCTGGTTGCCTACTTTCTCATGTAGATCTCCTTAGAGGCTGAGGTTGTTCTTCATCATCAGAACTTCCAGAGCTTCTTGAGCTCTCCTCAATCTCAGGTACACCATGCAACTCTTCCCTTTTTGGAGTTTGGGGAATCTCAACTGCATCCTTCTCCTTATCACTCTAATTTGTCTCAGGCTGTTGATCACTTACTAGAGGTTTCAGCTCACAAAATATCACACTTCTACTATACAAAACCTTCTCATTAACAGGGTTCCAAAGCTTGTATCCTTTCACACCAACTCCATAGCCGATGAAAATATATTTCATATCCTTGTTATCTAGCTTTGATCTCTTTTCATTTGGCACATAAACATATGCCTCACAGCCAAAGACCCGAACATGCCTTAATGAGGGTTTCTTACCTGACCATGCTTCCAAAGGTGTCATGTCAACAAGAGCTGAACAAGGAGATCTATTAATCAGATAACATGCTATAGCAATAGCCTCAGCCCAGAACCTCTGCTCCAAACCAGCACCACTCAGCATACTCCTTGCCTTTTCCATCGGTGTCCTGTTCAACCTTTCAGGAACTCCATTTTGTTGTGGAGTGTAGGGGGTTGTCTTATGCTTTTTAATTCCATGATCAGTGTAGTACCTTTCAAAATCTATAGAACAAAACTCACCTCCATTGTCTGTCCTTAAACACTTTATTTTCCTTCCAGTCTGATTTTCAACCAAAGATTTAAACTCTTTAAACCGACTGAACACTTCTGATTTACTCTTAAGAAAGTATACAAATGCCCTTCTCGAACAGTCATTAATAAAAGAAACATAATATCTAGACTTCGGTAACGAAGGAACATCAACTGGACCAAACACATCAGAATGAATATAATCCAGTATACCAAAAGATTTGTGAGGACTAGAGGAGAAAGAAACACGATGTTGCTTTCCATAGATACAATGTTCACAGAAATCGAACTCAAGGTTACAATCATCAAGCCCTTCTACAAGGTTTTTGTTCTTCAAGGTTTTTAAACCTTTCTCACCAATGTGACCAAGTCTATGATGCCATAACATGGTCTTTTCTGCTGGGAGTTTTACCTCCAAAGCATTTGCAGATAGTGAAGAGTCTTCATCTTTCTCTACAGGTGCAGAATTACATGATTTTACAGAGGTACTGTTACAAAGAATAGGTCGTGCATCTAGCTTGTACAGAGTGCCAGTACGAACACCCTTAGCTAACACCATTGCACCTCTAGCCATTTTACATCTCTTACTAGAAAAATAAACTTCTACACCAGCATCATTTAACTTACTAACAGAAAGAAGATTTCGAGCCAAACCTGGGATGTGTAGAACACCACCAATTCCTTTGACTCTCCCGTCAGGAAACTGAATTCTGACCTTTCCTCTGCCAACAATCTCCAGCATTGAATCACTTGCCAATTATACCTTTCCACCATCATACTTCTCATACTTTGAGAACCAATCTCTATTGGATGTCATGTGAAAAGAGCCACCTGAATCAACTAACCAAACATCATCTGATGGCTGGGTTGTCAGGGTTGCTGCAATGAAGGCATCTGCATCACTTTGAGAAGATTCGTTGTCAAAAGCATTCTTCTTCTTCTTCTCCTTGCAGTCCTTCCTGATATGACCAGGTTGCCCACAGTTCCAGCACTTTACCTTGAAGTTTTTACCAGGAGACTTTGCTCTCCCTTTAGACTTGGATTTTGACTTGTTGTCTTTCTTCTTGCCTTTCTCCTTTGTTCTACCTCGAACAGAAAGAGCATCTTTGGCCATCTCAGAAGATTTCCTTCACATTTCTTCAAACAGAAGCGCAGCAACCACATCATCAATCTTGAAATCAGTGGTTGTGCTTCCAATAGCCATCACAAGATGATCCCAACTATCAGGTAACGAACACAACAGGAGCATGCAATGATCCTCCTCCTCAATCTTTACACCTACAGATGCCAGCTGAGTAACACTCATATTAAATGAGTTCAGGTGGTCTGCAACAGATGCACCTTCGTCCATCTTCAAGGAGTACAACTTCTTCCTCAGGAATAACTTGTTTACCAGAGATTTTCCTTGGTAAATATCACCAAGCTTCTTCCACAAAGCAGCTGTAGACGTCTCCTCATGAACATTCAAGAGCACATAATCGGCTAGACTCATTCTTATCAATCCTCTTGCTTTTCTATCAGCAAGATCCCAAGCTTCTTGGGTCGTAGTTTGTAGCTTAGTTCCAGACACTGCAATCCAGAGGTCTCTATCCACAAGCAAGTCTTCTATCTTGAGTTTCCATAACTCAAAGTTGCTGCCATTAAACTTCTCAATATCTATTCTACCAGATGTACTCGCCATCTCACAACAGAAACAAGTTTAACAATGCAAGTCTCCCACTGAAACAGTATTAGTGCAAAAAACTAATTTTCCCTAACAAGGATAACACGAATTGGCCAAGCTCTGATACCACTATGAAGGGAAAAGAATGTGGATCTAATGACCCAACAGTGCGGAATACATTCCCTTAACACCTTTACTACAGGGGAGAGAAGCAAAAATGAAAAACTAACAGTTTCTAAAACTTATAGAGATGCATACAACCATGGCAATGAGAAACCAGAAAGATAAGCAAACAAAGATGACACAGTATTTACGTGGGAAAACCCTTTCAGGAAAAAAACCCACCACACAAAGTCAAATCAATTGTATTACAGTAATGAATCGATTACATACAATATCCAGACTTCTTTGCTCAACTCACAATCACCTAGAGAGTTTCAGATCCACTGTTACAATGTTTTCACAACATATAGTTCAAAACCCTCTTCAAGAACTCTCGTCCTTCTTGTTCTTCAGCTTGCGACTTTAACTTGCTCTGCAACTTTTCACAACTAAACTCAACTTCTAACTTATGAGAAAATAACACATCTCATCCAAATGTAACCGACCCAGAAGAGCAATGAAGTCCATCCTCAAATCACGCATCTGGTCGGATCTAACAGATCTCCTGTAACAAGCCGTCATTGCATTCAAAGCCATTACTCAAAATGGTTGAGCTCGCCACCCTTCATTGACAAATGCAACTACCACAATAACTATTTTGGTATCTGTCCAATCACTATTCAACCAGGTGCCATGCGTCCAAGACCCATCAGCAATCGTAGCTGACAAAGCAACCAAAACGGTCAAATAGACATCGGGCGCAACCAAGACTTCAAGTCATAAATAGCACTACCAGAGTCAGAGTCGGAACAGGAGTCAAAACAGGACTCCACTGAAAATACACACTGCCGGAGTCAGAGTCGGAACTGGAGTCAAAACATGACTCCATCGAAAATACACACTGTTGGAGTCGGAGTCGGAGTCAGAGTCGAACTGGAGTCAAAACATGACCTTACCGAAATTTCAGGTTCAGGAACCATTTCGGTTCTGCATCCGCCCACGACAAAGGGGAACTCATCGGAAACAGTTCTGACCGGGTAAAGTCAACCCAGGGTCAAACCAAGATGGGAACACAAAAGACCAGAGTCGGAGTTGGGGACGGAACAAGAATAGAAACAAGACTTTACCAAAAGGTCCAAGATCAGGAACCAATCCGGTTCCGATTCCGCCTCCACCAACTACAAGAAACATCAATCCAAAACCAGGACAAGGCAGAGGAAAACACCCCGAGGAGAATCCAAACATCCAGAAGAACTAGATCTCAAAAGCAGGAATCGGACTCGGAGTCGGAACAGGAACTGAAACAGGAACCTGGAAAATGGACATTGCTAACTTCCAAAACTGGTTCCCCCTCCGCCAAAACCTGCGAAGCGAAGCGAGAAGGAACAGACGGTAGGAAGCAGAGTCAGAGCAGGAATGAGAACTGAAACCCAGAACTTAGGCAAACAAAGCAATGCCAAATTCCATTCCGGTTCTGCCTCTGCCAGAGACTCGGAACTTAGGCAAACAGAACAATGCCAAGTTCCATCCTGGCTCCACCTTCGCCAGAACTTTGTAAACAACATAAAATCACCAAGGCATGAAAACAAGGACTTCAAGCTGGAAGTTGAGACATAATTTCTCAACAGATTATACACCCTCCCATTGCATTTGCAAGGTGTTCAAAAAGTGAGAGATTTGTTGGGAAATGTGTCTCAACCTTGTAATTACATAAAGTATTGTTGATACGTCTATGATGGGGGGTGCAGGGGGGTTCCCCCCCCCCCCGTGAGGGGTTCGGGGGATCATCCCCCTACCTAGGGGTCTAAGGGTAGTGCACCCAAAAAGAAAATTTTATTTATATTTTATTATTGTAAATCTAGACCATTCATCATTAGGTCTTAGATCTAACGATCGATATTTATTAGCTTGACTTGCCCTGGAAGGTAACCCTATTTATGAAGTCATTGTATTACAATTGTGCATTGTGATGTATTTTGAGAGTCTAATAACAATCATGTTGCCTCTAGATCTCATATTGGTGATACTCCTGTGAGAAGCTTGATCTGCAAGTATATTGTAATCTTTGTGATTTTTGAATAATATATTGGGCAAATTTTGGATTGTGGAGATTTTCTCTCAAAAGGGTTTTCCCCATGTAAATCACTACATTATGGTATGCATGATATTTATGTTTATTTATATTTTAGTTTCTATAACTAAAAATATCTGTAATATTTTTGCATTATTCTCCTCTCAAGATTAGTGTAGGAAGTTGTTCTGCTACCTCAGCTTCCTTACATTATATGTATTTATGAACTCTCTAGATATACATGGATTTGATTTTTGAAGAACAAATATATATATATATATATATATATATATATATATATATGTTAAAAACTTGTTGAGAAATATATAGACATGCATGTAAAGGTTCTAAGATTATATAATTTTCGTGAGTATTACTTTAGATATTTTGATGATTATTTAGGGATGTAGGTATTATTAGACAAAGAAAAATTATATATAATCCATAGAAAAATATAGTAGAATAGATGAATAGGTCTTTATTGGATATAGATAAAATCATGCTAAGTAGTGTTAATCTTGAACAACATTTCTAGGCTAAATCTAGATATACATTTTTTTGTCTCTAGTTAACAAATCTCTCACTTCTGCTCTAGTTGAAAAAACATCATATGGGGTATGGAAAAGTAAAAAGACTTCAATTTATCATTTTAGATTTTTTCTAATGAGATGAATGTTTATGTTCCTGAAGATAATTTTTCTAAATAATTTGAGGGATAACAATTGTGTTTTCATAGGTTATGGTGAAAACATTACAAGATTTGGGATCTTGTAGCATTGAAAATGATATATTCTAAGGATTTTATTTTTAGGGATATTAGGAAATTTATAGATGTTGAATTTTTTTATAGAAAGCCTAATAAAATATTTTATTTTGATATTAAGAATGAACCATAGGAATATGAATGGATATAGTAGAAATATGGTGGATATAATGAGGAAGAAGAAGGTTTGGATTCAAGTTATAATGAGGAATAATAGGATCCTCTTATTACACCTCTCAAAAGGTCCATTATAAAATATAATACAATAGTAAGGTATACCCCTTTTGATTACAAATGTGTATTTTATTTATCATGTATTCGCAAGGAACCTAGATTTGTAACGGAATATTTTTCTTCAAATGATAATTCTTAATTAGAAGCCATGGAAGATGAAATATAATCTTTAGATAAATCTAACACATAGGATCAAGATGAGAGATCTACCTAAGTGGAGGAAACACATTGATGCAAATGTGTCTTTAGAAATAGATTTAGATTAGATGGTAAGTTAGAGTAGTATAAGGCTTGTTTAGTGGCTAAGGGTTACTTGCAAGTTGAAGAAGTGGATTTTGGTGAGATATTTTATTGTATGTATAAGGTAAACTCTATTTGAAGATTATTTTTATTTATTATTATCTTTTGATTTAGAGGTAGAGAAAATCAATTTTAATACTATTTTTTTACATGGGAATCTTGATGAGGATACATTTATGAAACAACTTGATAATTTCATGGTGAAGGGACATGAGCATTTGGTTTGCAAGTTAAAGATATCTCTCTATGGTTTGAAGCAGTCACTAAGAATGTGGTAATATAAATTTGATACTTTTGCATTGGATCATGTGGCTTTTTTTAGAAATTAGGATGATCATCATATTTATTTTAAATGAAATGACAAATGATGAATAATCATTATCCTATGATTTGATGATCTTATTTATTAGAATAATAACGGAATGATTAGGGAAATTAAGAGTTAGCTATCTAGTAATGTTAATATGAAAGCTTTAGAGGATAAAAAATATATTTTAGGTGTGAAAATTTTAAGACATTGGGTTGATAGGAAACTTTGATTAAATAAGAAGTACATTGACATTGTTTTATAGTATTTTTCCATGCAAGTTTGTAAAATAGTTAGCATTCCCTTACTAGTTGGAACAAGGCTCTTTATATAATAGTTTCTTAAAGTAGATGATGATTTTGAAGAGATGTATCAGTTTTCATATGATAATAATGTTGGAAGTCTTGTGTATGTCATGATATGTATAATACTTGATATTTCTCAAGTAGTGCGATTCTTGAGCAATTTTATATCAAACCATAGTAAAGAGAACTATAATTTTTAGTGTTCAAGATTTATGGATAATATGTGTGCCAATTTTTACATCAATGTTTTGGATGATACTCCATGATCCATCTTCAGGATGATAAGCATATAGAAAGAGGAAATTAAAAAGAGATAGCAGACTTGGATAGAAATAAGAGAGGAGAGATGGGAGGGTTGGGAGGCGTGAAACCCAAAAAATGCAAGGGATTAAGAAAAAGAGAGGAAAATAATCAAAACATATAATAACATCAAAGAAGATGTACAATTAAATGAAAAATAGACAATTGATTTATTTGATTATTAATATATCATATATATTATAATTCAATTAATATTATATCTGATATCTTATTGCATATTTTAATATATAAAAAGTAAAATATGATATATATTTGAATTGTAGTATATGATATAGTAATAATCATATAAACCAATTGTCTATTTTTCATTTAAATGTACATCTTCTTTGATGTTATCATATTTTTTTATTATTTTCCTCTTTTTTTAATCCCTTGCATTTTTTGGGTTTCGTGCCTCCCAACCCTCTCATCTCTCCTCTCCTATTTCTATCCAAGTTTGCTATTTATTTTTCATTTTTCTTTCTATCTACTTATCATCCTAATGATGGATCATGGAGTATGATCCAAAATGTTGATGTAAAAATTGGCACATAGTTTATCCAAAAATCTTGAATGCTATCTATTATGGACTGTGAAAACAAAATACTATTGACTATACTTTTTGTTAAATTTTTTAGATATTTGCATGAATAATTTAACCATTGTAATTTTATCATGAGATTGATGATGTTGCAATGATGGTTGATTTACAAGGCTTTGTTGATTTTTATTGGGCTAGAAATCTAGATTTTATGAGGTATATTTTTACTTTATTTGGAGCTACAATTAGTTGGATGAGAAAATAATAACTTATAGTAATTTTTTCCAATACAAAAGCATGGTACAATGCTCAAGCATGTATTTGTAAGAAGGCAATGTGGTTGCAGAGGTTGTGTTCAAATATTGGCTTTTAGTGAAAAAATTTAAGAATTGGATATGATAGTCAAAGCCATGTATTGGGCTAGAAAATTAATGTATCATCCTTGCATGAAAAAAAATGTACAATATCACATTTTTTAACAAAATGGCTAAGGGTAATAGTCATGTTACAAAAATTGGACACCTTAGAGAATGTTGACGATTCTCTCACTAAGCCAATGAGAATAAATAAGTTCAATTGGTGTAAGGAGGCCATGAGTCTCTTCTCTTTGAGATCTTGATTTATTATGATCATATTTATGTCATTGCAATATAAATATTGAGTGGTATAATTTTGTGATTAGGTTTCATTTACCTTGCAAATCCCTACACATGTTTAATTATTAGTATTGATAAATAATTTTGTCTCCAAGGATCATGGAGAGGGTAGACTTGGATGCCGCTCTTAGGTGGTAGAAGAAAATATTATTATTATTTATCCTCTCATAACTAATTTTGATGTCATTTAAGTTAGGAGTTTCAAAATAGAATTCAAATATAATAATGAGAATTCATGGAGAATCATTCTCATTGAATAACTATAACAAGCTATGACAAAGTAATTAATTGCATAGGTGGAGAACTAGAAATGGGAAGTTTCCCTTAATGAATGAGTCCAACCATTATGATACATGTAAATGATGTAAGAGTCTAGTTACATACTCAAAGGTGGTCGACCATGCATTATGAGCTGTGAGATTCCTCATTATGGAGGTAGATGCCTAGTTTTAGGTGAGTGGTATTTTACATTTGTTTTGGAATACCATTCATGGTATCTTGTATTCATATCTCTTTATATATTAGCACTTGGGTAAAAGTACAAAGTTGTTTCACACTTTTATAAAGGAAATAACCAACACCAATTAAACTTGTAAACTTGAATCACTAAAAAGTAGCATATATGTTTTGAATTTTGAAATGATGTAAACTAATAAATGTTTATTTTTGGTATATTTTATGTTTGTATTTTTTTTGAAAAAATTTTAAAATTACTTGAATAAATTTTTCTATAAAATATTTATTAAGAGGGGTAAAGATTTTTGACCCATAGCTATGAACCGGTGAGGTCACAAACGGGGGACCTCATCCCCAATATAAATTTACAATAATTGCACCCCAATGGGGTTTGAACCTTGATGGTAAGAATAACAACACAACAACTTAACCATCATACCATGCCACTATTGGAAACTTTTCTATAAATTGACACAATTATTTAGTTGCTAATAAAATATTGAAAAAATTAAGTTACATGAGATGTTGCTCTTTATATAGTATTTTTTAATAATTTTTTGTGTATTTATAACTTTAAACTTTAGTGCATGGTTTTTTTTTTTTTTTTAAATATTAAAATGTGTGTATTAAATCATAGTTGTTTCCATTTGACATCAACTTTCATATTAACTATTTATCCAAAATAGAAAAAAAAATATCATCTTTATATAAAATCTTTTATCTAGTGCATCATATTTTTTTTTTTAAAAGTTAATAAGTTTAACTATTTTTTTTGACATGATAATCAACCTAATATTTTGGTGTTGATAACCTAATTTTGGTAAAAATAAAAAATAAAATATAAATAATATTTAAACTATTAATTTTTTATTTTTTTTGAAAACTAATCTTATTGATCTACAAAAAAAGGTATTTTTATATTTAAAAAAATGTTATTTACATGAGTAGGAGTTGTTGAAACATTTTTTTTGAAGGGGTAAAAATTTATTTATTCAAAGAAATCATAATGACAGTCAAGGAAATAGAAGCTAACCATCAGGAGCCCACCCGATACTCCCTAGAGAATATAAGAAAAATATGTAAAGACCCAATCCAACCGATCCCATCAAACACATCTCAAGCCCATGAGTATCTTCCTAAATCAACATTCACAACCATTGGGAGAAATCCAAAGGAAGATGCTCCCATCCATCAATATTCTAGTTACCTCTATGTTTAGAGGCCCATTTTTCTAGACAATCCACATCCTTGTTCCATTCCCTTGATGTGGACAAAGGAAACCAATTCCAAGGAATCACCGAGTTGATGAATTTGTTGAACCACTAATCACAACTACCAATTCACCTTATCCAAACTTCGCTTGTTCAATATAGAAAGTACAATATGATAATCTGACTCATAGATGACCTTGCACCAACCAAGGGCATGCCCATTTTCTAGTGCAATAAGGATAGCAAGGGACTCCATAATATTATTAGTCTGGTATCCCTAAAAGATAGAGATAAAAATAGTATATCTCTTGAATTTTCTCTTCCAATACCACTCACCCCAACGCCCGTTAAGGGGCCTTGTTGGGTTGATCTGACCTTTTCTTCTCCAACGGTGGTTAAGTGGGAGAAACCAAAAGAAGGTTGGTGGAAGGTTAATTTTGACAGAGCATCAAAAGGAAATCTAGGTCCATCAGGTGCTGGTAGTATAGTTTGGGATTGGAACGAGAATTTTTTGGCATTAGGTGCTATGCAATTGAAGGATGGTACAAACAATGTAGTAGAAGCAGTAGTGACATTGTTGGCAATCAAGCTGGCTAAAATGCTTGGGGGAAGAAAGATACATTTGGAGGGAAATTCACAATTAATAATCCAATCAATTGCAAAGGATGAAATTAATGCTTGGAATTTGTAGGGAGTAATTAGGAAAATCGAAGAAGAGATATCCCATTTTGATGATTTCAAGGTAAGCCATGTCAGGAGATTGGGGAACGTGAAGGCATATGTCTTATCAAATTGGGCGATAACTTTTTCAGAGGTAGATATAGTCATTATTGAAGTTTTTAGAGGATTAAACTTGGAGGAACGTATGAGTGTGCATTTATTTGAAAGGAATTGAATTTGATATGAGCCAAGTTGGCGGTGTTTATCTCGACTGAAGTGGTGCTTTGGTGAAGGTGTATGCTGGTGTTGGGCATGCATCTAAAATTTATGGTGGAGGCTGGCATGATGTGGGCTTTAATGCCTCACATCCTTTCACCTAAGTTGTATTTCGAGTTGGGTTGTTTGGAAGGAAAGTTGGTGGTGGTAGGTGTGTCTTGGGAAGGTGGTGAATCTATGAATAATGGAGGAAAGTTTTTTGTTAACTTCCAGCAAGAAATTAGACCCATTCGTAGGGAAGGTGATGATGAAGAGGTTGTAGGGTATGTTTCTTTTCAAAGAAGTGCAGGTTGCACAAGCCGTGCAATTGATGTTGAAGGATGGTTTTGATTAATTAACCCATAGATATCAGACCAATATGGATATCTACGCTTTGATCATGGCATGGGGGTTAGATTTAGGCGAACATAAAGAGGTGGTGAGGAAAGCTATGAGGTCTCTTGTCCATGTGGACTTCCTGGGGGAGATGGAAAACATACTGGAGTGAGCAGTACCTGGAGTGGGGCTGGTAAAGGTTGAGGGTGTGGAGGGAGGTGGTCTGGAGATGGTGGATTTGAACCATCTTTTTATCAGGAGGCCTGGGATGGACTAAGGACCGATGGCAAAAAGTAGTGAAACGTGGATGGAAGGCCTTCAAGGTTTGCACGGAATGGATGGAAGTGGAGGAGTCCATAAATAATTTGAAGGAGATTTCTTGATAAGAGAAGTGAGAGACATTGGGGTTGCATCTGAGAAAGAGGTTGAGACCATTAATGGAGATAATTCCTTTGGAGGAAGGAACCTCGTCGCAGGCGCCTAGAATTTGAAGGTTTTTAAAAAAAGTTTAATGGATTTTTTTTGTATATGTAATGTGTCTCTGGGGGGTTTCATATATTTTTTGTGCTTTGAAATTGTTATGAATTTGGAAATGCGAGCATTGACAGGAGTTGTAGTTGGTAGGTGGGTTTAGTCTAGTTTTTTTAGCTATTTTTCTCTCAGCTAGTTTATCATCTTGTGACTGGTTTGGACGTTTTTTCGTATCGATAGATGTAATTACCACTTTATATTATAATAAAATAAATAATTATCATTGATAAAATAAAATACCACTCACCCCAACATACCCAAGATTTCCCGTAGAAAATCCATTTATGTTTATCTTTAGGACACCAACAGGAATGAATACCAAGTTCCTTCATGCTGGATTTTCCTATCGAGATGCCTCCTCCCTCTAGATTAATCCAACTTTGGACCATCACCATCTAAAACCAAACTCCACATCAGCTCCCTCTCACCAAAATATAGAGGGTTATCCACCTCACACATAGCCCAAATAGTTGATTGAATCATACCAAGAACCCTCTGCCATACTTGATGATCCATAAAATCCCTCCCTAAAAAATCCTATGGTTCCTTTCCAACCAAATCTACCAAAGGATGTAAGAGGGCCCAATACCCAAGCCACTTGGAGACAAAATGTATTTGCATTTGGACGAATCAAAGTCCTCTTAAAGTCAGCAAGAGAAGATGATTGCACACATGTTCATCTCCAAACCTCCCACAAAATGTGCCAAATGGTCTTAGAATAGGTGCACTATAACAACACGTGAGAAGAAGATTCCTCATTTTTGTCACACAAAACAAATAGACATGCCCTAAAAACCCCTCTTTTAAAGATTATCCCAGGTGAGACACCTATTTTGAGGAACTAGCCAATGGAAAAAGTTGCATTTAGGCCACACAAAATTATTCCACACATAATTCCACCAATAGACTTCCTCTCCTTTATATTTACTCCTATCTAGCTCCTAAAAACCCAACAAACACTAAGTATACCACCCTAGGATCAAGACTCCAAGCTAGGATATCGTTCCTCAACAATGAGTTGCAATCTTTTCTAGCTAAAATTTGAGATAATTCTTCTCAATACTTCTCTAATCACCCAACTAGCCACACTTGAGATTCCCTTCACTTAAATAATTTCACCTAACCCAAACTCTTTGCCTCTTTGAAGTCTTCCACTCGGCTCTAGACAACCTCCAAAAAGTTAAGACAAAGGTTCCAAAGGTGTAGATAATTGGTCCAGTTTGGGGAATTCCCATCCTAAGGATCAAACCAAAAGAGGGCCTCAAAAATTCTATAAATAAACCCTGATTAATTAAGTTATCACCTATTTTGAGAGTATCCCAAATCATAGATCCTTTACTAGACAAAGAGATCCTAGGCACATCTTCCCTAGGTATGCCCCTAAAATATTTAGAAGAAAGGATCTTATCCCAAGATTGATCTTGATTAGTACACCATTTTCAATAAATATTGGATGTCAAAGCTTGAATAGTACGAAACACCTTTTGTAGACCTAGACCCCATCTGTTTAGGTCTACATATAGTCTCCCACTTAACCAAACTCCACTTCAAGGAAGTTAAATTGCTAGCCCATAAGGATTATCTAGAAAGAGCATCCAACACGTTAATTAAACTTAAGGGAGAAACTTGCACCATGCACTTGTATATAGGGAGCACTTGAAACACAACTTTTAATAGCATAACTCTCTCGACAAAGGAAAACCATTTGAATTTCCAATGGATAACATGCTCACATAATTTATCCAACACATTTTGTCGGGCCCCCCTTGGAAAGGGACCCACAAAGAGGGGGATACCCAAATACATAAAAGGAAAAACACCAATCTATAATCTTATAATCTGAGCGATTCTAGATTGAATATGGTGAGGGGTATTGAAGAAAAAATAGACTTATCTTCATTGGTTTTCTTCCCTGAAGCAGCAAGATAGATAACCAAATCATTCTTGAAGTTACTCGCTTCTCTAATTCGAGCAACTCCTAATAAGGTAGTGTCATCCATGAACTATAAATGGGTACGAGGAAGAAAGACATCACCTCAATCTCAACTTTGAGTAATCCCTTGCCTCAAATGAGTTTTCAAGATTCTTCCCAAGCCCTCAGCCATAATAATAAAGAGATAAAGTGACAAGGGGTCACTCTTTCAGAGGCCTCTTGAGGCACCAAACAAATTAGAAGGATCTCTATTAATCAACATTAATTATGATGTAGTTATAACACAACTCATAACCCAATGGACGCATCCTTCACTGAAACCAAAGGTACTGAGTACCTTTCAGAGAAATTCCCATTTCACCTAATCATAAGCATTGGCCATGTCTAGTTTGAGAACATGATCTTCTCCTTGGAGAGATCCATATAATGAATGGTGTCAAGCATAATAATTACTCCATCAAATATTTTCCTACCAAATACAAACCCCCCTTGCTCTTCCAAAATAAATTTGGTGAGCCACAGTTTAAGTCTCTCCACAATTAATTTAGAGATAATATTATAGACCACATTACAAAGGGAAATTGGTTCGAATAGATCAAAATAATTATCCATTACCTCTTAAGGATAAGAGATAGGAAGGTAGAATTCATTTCCCTCAACATTTTCTTGCTTTCCTAAGATTATCACACAACTTCCAACAGATCTAATTTGATAATGTCCCAAAATTCTTGAATGATTTCAATTAGGAAACCATCTAGCCCAAGAGATTTCCCTTTATTCATATTGAAGACTGTCTCCTCTATCTCCTCTAAAAGGATGGCCTAATAAGTATCCCATTCATTTCATTAGGCACAATAGAGGAAATGTGCACTCCAAAATAATTTTTTCTTCCACATCTATAGTAGGTGAGTCCTCTAAGAATAAAGAAGAATAATATTGAAAAAAATTCTATGATATTTCATTAAGTTAGTTTCTCTCTGTGAGAAGAAGCCAATGAAGATATCAAATTACCATGTCTTCTGGCTTTAATCAAGTTAAATAAGAAAGTCGTAATCCTGTCTCCCTCCTAAATCTAGTCAAATTCTAGAATTTTGTTTCCAAAAAGTCTCTTCTTGTAGCTCCCATTCCACCAAATTCTTCATGGATTCTATTTCTTCTCTAAGGGGATATTTGGTAAGCCCTTGAACCCTATTATGTCTAGTGATGGTATCCAAGTGCCACTAGGCCACATATTTAGCCAAAAAAAATATTCCCAAAACTCTACCTATTCCACTTCTTAAGTTGATACTTCATGAATTGGAGCCTCTTGACAAAAGAATAAATAGTTGTATAGTGCTCAGGCATACCTTAGTCCCACCATTCTATTAGATCCTACAAAGATAGTTCTTGCAACCACATAAGATGAAACTTAAAAGGGTGGTTCTTAAAGGAACCCCTCTCTCTTACAGATAATTTTATGGGCCAGTGATCTGAACCTCTCCATTCTAGAATCTCTAAACTAATAATCCAATTACTTTCAATCCAAAAACTAGAGACTAAAAACCTATCCAATCTCTCAGATATATAACCTTCACCACATCTATTGCTACTCCAAGTGAACATGCCATTCTTTGGTTTTATATCTATCAAATTTAGTAATGCAATATTATCTTTAAGACAAAGAGGAAGGATCAAGCCTATCCATTCCTCCATTCTTTTCCTCCAAACTAGTAATAGCATTAAATTCATCAACCAAGGTCTATGGAATTAAAGAAGATAGGGACTATACATACCTAATATGAGCCCAAAGATAGCTCTTACCATACAAATTAGTAAGAGCATAAACATTGGTGAATCCAAGATGGATTGTTGGGAGGTGATGCCACAAAAAGGAATTGAAGATGGGATGGGACAAGACCACAAATGTAGGACAGGATGGGCGGGATGGGGTGGCATGAAAGGTCTAATATTTACCCCAAGATAGCACAATGAAAATCTCACCATGGGTGTGATCATACTAGTGTTAGTGCACCACATCCCATCAAAAGTTTGTAGTTAAGTGTGCTTGAGTCAAAGTAGTATTGGGATGGGTGACCTCTCGGGAAGTCTCGGTGTTGCACCATTTTTTGTGTTTGGTCAAGTGACCCATTTTTGGATGTAATTTTTGGGACACATTTTTGGAGCCCAATTTTTGGGACCCCTATTCTCTAAGGTGGCCTATTCATAGACCTTGAGCCTTACCATGGGACTGGACTCAAGGATTATTAGTACAAGACTTTTGAGATAGGACTCTAATGTGGAATAGGATGATGAGATGGGACTCTAGGACAAGACTTTGTGATAGAAATTTCAAGATAGGATAGGCCGTCGAGACTTGACAGGATGGGACCCTGATATGGGACATCAGGATGAGACCCAATTTTAGAGCATGATTTTTGGATCAGATTGTTGGGACCCATTTTTGGAGCCATTTTTGGGACCCTTTTTGGAGCCCATTTTTGGGACCCTATTCTCTAAGTTGGTCTATTTATGGGAACAATTTACCATATCCAAAACTTGAGGCAACCATGGAAAATTTTTCTATCAAAAATCAACCAAAGAAGATTTCTTGCATGATTCCCACAGATAGACAATTCCACTAGCATTACAATGATCCCCAATACACTGGCATTGGCCTCTCCACCACACCTTGAAAGCCACATTATATATACCTTCCACAAAAAAAATTGATTTTTAAATGAACAAAACATTAAGAGAATGTACCTTAATCAATTCTTGAGCAAACTTTTTTATAGGGATATTGTTCAACCCCCTTGCATTCTAGGAGAGAATAAAAATTTATGAGAGAAAAGTGGGAGTCAACACTCTTGATTGAATCTAACTCCACCAAATTCTCCCCCATCAGTTTGATTTTTATCATTTTCTTTCTTCCTCCCCAGCTTACAAGACTTCTCTAAGCCCCCTTTTTAAAGTTATTTTTCTACAACCCCAAATTAGGCACAAATTTATTGTATTTTCTTGTTCATCTTGAACGAGTAACTCTAACATCAACTCAAGAAAATCTAAGACCAAACCGTCACCCAATTTATTTCTCTCAAGAGGTTCTAGCACTCTAAGGATTTCCTGAATTTGGTTTTGATCCATCTATTACTTGATCCACTCAATCACCAAGTTGTTATCAATGACATCCAATTTGTAAGCCAATGGCTCCACCCCCAAATTATCAAACCCAAAGAGCAATCTATCTGGATTTTCCTCTTGCTAAACAGTCTCTTCCAAAGCCTCAAAGTGATTATAAGTCACATCACATTGTCTATCCTTGAGAATTATATTCTAACCTCTCCTCTTGTTATGGGGCTTAACAGGGATAAATACCTCCTTATCTATTTACCCCTCTAAAATAGGGGCTTTCCCTTTGTACTTTGAAGGTGGAGGGCGAGAATAAATCTTGGCTAAAGCTCTACTAGTAGGCATCCCTGAAGATCTGAGTTTAGGAATTTCCTTTGTAAATTCCCATTCTCATGACAAATTTGGCAACAAAATGGGAGAGTTTCATAATCAAGTTGTTGAATTGATGAAGTGGATCCAACCTAAATTTCCACTAAATCTAGCAATGGGTTATTTAAATCAATTTCAATACAAATTCAGGCATATGAAATTATCTTCTTGTCTAGTGTCTATTGAGAAGGACCCACCAATTTTCCTAGTATAAGCAACCCAATCATGTGTAGAATATCATTCATCTAGAACTCTAGCAGTAGCCAGGGAAGCCTCGCCCTGCCAGAACCTTTGATGGTAGCTCCTCCATCAAATTAAAATCAATATGTACAGGTTTAATAAATAACCCCATTTTATTGTAGAAATATGGAATCCCTTAAAAGTCTTATTCTGATCTACCATACGGTAACAAAATAATATAAAGTAGTTAATTGTTGAGCTTGGATGGCCTCCATATCTCTCTTTGGGTTCCAAGTTTGATGAGCCCATGATTCCAAGAATGTGAGAGAAACACATATCTCCATAAACTCATAAATTAAAGAATGGTTACTCATATGATTAACATATTCAGCAACCAAGCCTAGTTGAATTACTAAAATAAGGCGAGAAAGACTCCTCTCCAGACATATGTTTACCTTCAGAACCCAAGAAACCCTAATCTGAGATGAGCCCCCTTCATTTAAATATTCTCTTAAGAAATTAATTTCTTTCAAAGGGTCTGACCGAGGTGGGACTTCCCCTATCAAAACCTCAAAAAAGACAGATTCTCATACCCCCTGATCCACCAATCAACACCATTAAATCTACAATCAAGTTGAAATAGAGATAAAATTAGCCCTTAGTCGTAGCCCTTTCCCCCTCCAAAATACCTTCCAAACTCTACACACCACCTCTGCACACCACCATGTAGCACCACCCACCCCTTGCACAACTGCACACCCAACAAAAAACTCCCATGCACCACAACCAAGATCAATTTTCATGAAAAACAAAAAAAGAGAAGTGGAAAGTGAAGGGTCGATGCACCCTAGCTCATGGTGTAGAAGGAATCCTCATGAATCCTACACCATCCATCACACATTCAACTCAAGAATTGTTGAAACAACAAAATTTTCAAATAATTTTATTTTGACGATGTGATAATGAAAGTTTGGAAGGAAACATTAGAGTGAAAAGATGGAATTTGACCAAATAATTTATTGAGAGGAGTTCAACAAATGTGAATGAGATCTACTAGGGTTTCTTGTGTCTGTGGTCATTCTTGGCCCCTCTTGCATCATACCATGCCTTAGGTGTAGGATTTTCTCATTTACTATGTGTATGACTGTATTTATTACAGTTTTCCTGGTTTTATTATTCCTTAAACCGACTCTAACCTAGAAGTTCTTGTTGGTGTTGGCAGTTTGGTGGCTCTATTCAGTGGCTTCGCCTTCGAACAAGCGTCTCCAAAAATTTGTTCCAAAAGTGTTCCACAAGGTAAGTCTTTTGACACCCCAACTGATGTGGTATTACCCATTCCGGATTTTGATTCTACATGTCAATGGTTAGAGTAACATACTCTTGTTGGTTATTTTATTGGGAGGAATCCCCTTGAAATTGTGTTTAAGGAATGGGTTCAAAAATATTGGATCCTTCATAGGGTTTACCTTGATATTGTCCATTTTTTTTTGATGAATAGGCATATATCTATTTTAATTATATCGAGCCTAGAAAACAAGAAATATTATAAACACAAAGAAAAAAAGGCTATTAGGTGGCCATAGCAGTTCCAATAGAGGGTGGAGGGTCCCTATCATCTAGTTTATTTCCCCATACATCAGCAGGGTTTGGAGTGACACTAGGGGGAGACCTACCATCGTCATCTTTTCTATTTATTTTTCTTTATCCTCACAACTGGGTGAGATTGCTAATTCCAAATATGGGAGCCATTTCGTAATATCCGTCGAACCAGAAATGCCACCAGGAGCATTACTAGTGGGCCACCCAAAAGTGCCACTGCCACACCCCGCTACCCCTCCAGAAGGCCACCCCAGGTCAGCCCGCAAAGGAGGAGAAAGTGATTGCTAAGGAGGGTGAGAGCCATGATGAGGAGGAGCTTGAGAGTGGGGGCGAGAAGAGCCACTCTGCCACCAGCCCTATGGGGGCTGACCATAGGAAGAGTTGGGCAAAGAGGGCACATGAGCCATAGTGCACGGGCATTGCCCTAGTGGTCCAAAAGCACCTGGAGGTGAGAAACTTCAAGCGCAAATTTTTTCACTTGCACTTGAATCTGCAAAAGAACATTAGAGTAAATAATCACTTTAGAATATAAAGATACATATTTATCAATTTGGCTATGAGAAAATATGCAAGCATTTCTATCTTTCCAAATACTGAAGAGGATTTCCACCGTAAAATTTTGCCAAATCTAGGTATACTTTGTGGGAAGCTTGGGAGAATCACCCAATAAAATTATATGCCAAGAAAATGACTCTAGCCTAGGATGAAAGAAGTCATGAATCCAATTCCACAATAGTTGAGCTTTGGTACAAAACTAGAAAAGATGCTTAAACAACTCATCCTACCCACAAAATAGGAAATGAGGGTCCTACACCCCCAAGTGAACAAGCCAAGACCCCACTAGTAAGCCTTGGAAAAGAATACACCAAGAAAACTAGGCGAGCTTTGGCTCAACACTTGTAGACCACGTGGTAGAAAATATTTTATGCCAAACAAACATAGAAGACTGGAGGTGCCATCTCTGGTTCAAATTGTCAATGATAAGAAAATGGGGAGAAAGCCATTAATAACCAAGTTGAGGCTTGTAGTTATTGAAAAGGGTGTCAAGGTACCACTTCTAGTCCTTCCACCAAGGCTTGGTGGCATGAATACCCACCTTATGAAGCATATAAGCCAGAATGGCATTCACCAGACCGTCATAGGTTTCACGATCCTAATTTTGAAGACTATAATGAGCACGAAAAGCCTCCCATGGCATGATACACATTGTGGTTCTGTGAAACAAGTGTTGCAAGGTATGTATACCTCTCTTGTGAAATCTAAGGGCCTTAAGCCATGGCAACTTGGCCAAAGGCTGACCATTATTGGAAAAAAGAGGTGATCACCACACATTCTATTGATTAAGTGAGAAACCATCACAAAAACTAGAGCCAGACCAACGGAGCCACGGCTTAACTACCTCCCAGGATCTCCAAATGCTCTTGGCCACAAAATTCCCCACAATCTAGATTGATTCCCTCATAAACATAAGGGTTTGAAAGCCACTTCCCTTCCAAGAATGTTTGTGTGTTGGAAATCTAGACTGAATACAATGCTTGAGGAGGATTTTCTAGGCCTCATCGCTAGTAAGCACTCTGATAATCCATTTGACACAAAGAGCAATCCCTTTCCATTGAGTGGAGAGAAAGCCAATCTCACTAGAGTCTTTGGGTAGGAAACAAAAATCCTAGGCAATGCGATGAAACCTCGGTGAGTCTCAAAAGAGGCCCAAAGAAAGTCACACAACAACTTTTCAAGTTTAGCATATGAGGCCTTCAAAGGGGCCCAACATGAAGAGTAGTAAACATGCGTCACTACTAGCGCCTTAGAACAAATATGGAATTTACCAGCCAAAGAGAGGCTTGGTAATCTAGAGATCAGGTTTTTGCTTGATCTGAGAAAGAACCACTTGTCAGAGATCGGCAAGACAAGCTTGAAAGGTGAAAGGAATGCCTAGAAATCAAAATATTTCACTTCGACCAATCCACCTCCAGCCATAGTGTTGAATCCAGTGATGAATGGGTAGGATAGACTATCTGTAGCATAAGGTTTTGTGCCATTGAATGGCAGAGCCGGATGTAATGTCCCTTACCCAGTTTGCTCTAAAATTCGCCTGTAGATTACGTTTAGGGTTTCTTCTTTCCAAATGAATGTTCTTTTTAATGAAGTAATCTTGGTTTGAAATCTGTATTCACCATATTAACAACATTTCCACATACACATTTATATGTTAGCATTAATATCTAGATATCCAAAATATAAGCATAATCATAAATGCAATTTAACAAGCAAGAGGAGTGTCATGGGTGGATCTGCCCTAAAGCCCTCATGTTAGGCACGGGAGGTTGTCTACCACAATCCTCCTTTCCTAACGGCTTAGTACCTGCATTCTCCACTCATGACAACACCTCAGCAGACACTCGCTCTATTAGGAGAAAGGAACCATAAAGTCCATAGTGGTCTCAAGGCCTACCACCCCTCCATGGCCGTAGCGGAATCCTTAAGTGGGACCCCCACCCCTCCATGGCCGCAGCGAAATCCTTAAGTGGGGTTTCTAGGCATCACTCACCCATGGTTCGCCCTTCCTAATAGAGTACAAGCACGGAGAAGACAATATTTTAGCAATCGAATACATTTGCCTTTATTCAAGATTTATTTCATGCCTATCATTAAATATATTTTCATTTATCAAGGGTTCTCTAAGTTCATCATTTCCTAGAATAATTTTCACTATGATAAGATTAAAAAAAAACATTCTATCAATAATTAGACTAGCCATATCTATTTCTTATATTCAAAATATGCTAAATATTATTGCTAAGTGAATACATCACCTGAGTTGTTATATCTTTCCATGTTTCCTTACTCGCCTCCTTCCTTATACTGAATTGATCATACGATGAGGACAATTCATAAATATACATAATCTACTTATGTTTATATTAAAGAGTCATCATTACTTATAATTATATATATATATATATATATATATATATATATATATATATATATATATATATATATTCTTTTACTTATATCCATTAATATTCATATATATATGTTTATATACTTATTCTTTCCTTATTCATATAAAGTCTTTATTCATTGCATATTATTCATTATAAAATTTATCTATATTTAGGCATATATACTTGTATGCCTATTAAATGATATATATATATATATTAAATGGCTCTATATTCCAATACATAACAATCATTGTTGCTGCTGTTATGTTTTTCAATGTTTTTCCCTCTTGCTTATTTTCCTTCCTTCTATTTATACCATTCAAGGTAGGTGACTCATGGGGGGAATGTATTGTTTGGTGAAAGAGGTGACTTTTCATAAAATATATCCCTTTGTTAGATTTAATTGCTGCCCTGTTAAACTTGTCAAATGTTTGTTTATTTTATTTGTTATTTATTTATTATACTTTATATTTTATGTTTGTTTATTTAGATATTATATTTATGATTTTATATTTGTATTATATCATATTTATGATATGGATTATAATATATGTTATTCAATGATGAGAATAATGGTTAAATGGTGATTATATTGATAATCATAATATAATAATAAATTTGCTACTAAAATATATATATTTGTATTTCAATATTTGTTTATTCCTTTGTTCTTTTTCAGGGACATGACACTGGAAACTAGACAAAAAGTCTCAAGGCAATCCAAAGCAGCTTTGACATTATTTTCCTCTTCTAGAAGAGTGAGAAAAGAATCATCGATGAAGTGACCATTGACCAGTTGGGTTGGAAAATTAGGCAAATAAATGCCATGAACCTACCTTTGGGAAACATGAGCCAACAAATAACCAAACCCTTTAGTAGAAAGCACATAAAGTTAGGGGGCGAGCGGGCAACCTTGGCGAATGGAACATAACAAACCAAAAGAAGGGTATTGGCGACCATTAATGGTAATGCAAGTGGAGGAATTAGAAAATAATATTTGCATAGCCTAGATGAAATGAGGGCCAAAACCTAATGTGACAAGCATGGCAAGAATAAAAGGCCATTCAATACGGTCATAGGCTTTGGTGAAATCAATTTTAATAAAAATAGCTTTTTGATTGGAGTGTCTCACCCATTCCATCCCTTCCCAGATAGTAATAATGTTGTCCAAAATGAACTTGGACTTAATGAATCCGGTTTGCTTGAAGTGTACAATCTGAGGAAAAAGATGGTAGATTTTCAAAGCAAGGGATTGGGCAATAATTTTATAAGAGACATTAAGGAGGGTGATGGGCTTCCAGTTACAGATATCCTCGGGATCACTAGATTTAGGTATGAATTTAATATTACCCTTATTAATAAGATTTCCTAAAGTTTTAGAATGAAAAGCTTCAAGATAAACCTTATGAAGATCTCTCCCAACACAATCCCAAAGGGCTTTGTAAAATTCACATGGGAAACCATCAATTCTTGGGGCTTTATCATCGGCCATAGTGCTAACAGCTTCTTTAAGATCTTCAATTGTGAGAAATTGCTCACAAAAGGCTTTCTGGGTTAGGGAGAGCCTATTTGGAACAACAACAAGGCAATCCTGAAGCGCTTGATGCTTCTCCAGAGTTTAATCTTGAGCTACGAACATCTGCTCATAATGGTCAAAAATTTGACTAAAGGCCTTTTTTCTTTTTTCACTTTGTGGAGGTTAGTCATTTTTAGGAAATCCTAAACCATGGTCCTTAGTATGTCTGGTCCTCTTTGTTGGTTTTCCAACCATGGAACCCAGACTTCACTGTCTTAGATGACACCAAGTTGTGGGTCCAAGTCTAGATTGAGTTTCCTGGTTTTCCATTTCCTTGTGTGCATTTCTTGCAAAATATTGCTTCCTCTCTAGGGAGGGTTATTTGTGTTGAACAAGATAGGTTCTTTCAAGCTCACCCTCAAAAGCGAGTCTGTGTCAAAGTGGAACTTTCATAGGATTTGAAAGAGTTCATTGGTATTCAAACTGGTTCATTTTAGCATACCCAGAAGTTCACTTATTTCAATCTATTGAATACTTGTTATAGATGTCAGTCCGTTGACTACAAGATTAAGGATTTCCCTCTAGTAGTTCCTCGTACTCCCTCACCACCATGGGATGCTGATAAGCCCCGTTAGGTGGAAGGTGTTACCACCAAACCAGATGAAAAATGGATAATAGTTACCAACTGAAGAAACAAGTCCAATAGCTTCGAGATGGTTTCCAAAACCCTCATGCCAATGAAAGAAGTTTCAAACTCTTCTGCAAAGGGGAAGGAAGCCTAGATAGGCTCGAATAGCACTTCAGTGTAGCCAAGGCCTAAGGCTACACCCCAACCTACCTCAGTTATGATAACATAGTTGATTGAGTCTTCTCCTATGTCAAGAGTTCATAGGAGGTCTTGAAGTCCTTATCGACCTTGGAAGAGGGAGAATATGTATAGGAGAAACAAAGACATTCATCTCCAACTATTCAAATTATTTCAATCCCACAATTTTTTTTACAGAATCGCTTCTCCACTATAGATGAGGAGCTGGGCTCTGATGATATGGAAGAGTTTCATTCATGAACTTCCTCTCATGGAATTTTCGAGGTCTGATAGACCTCTTTAGGAAGTATTTTGTTAGGGATACTCTTCAAAAATATGTTGTTATTGATGTTTTGTGTCTTCGAGAAGTGAAAGTTGTTGGTTTTTTTCTTTCTTCGGCTTGTCATTCCATTTGGCTAGCTAGTAAAATGTATTGTACTGAACATGACGTTGGACATGGTAGAGAAATCATCCTATTGTCCCCATGGTGGCACGCTTGTATGGTTGATCATGGGTCTGACCCCATACATCAGCTCTTCTAGATTCTTCTTAACATTGATAATCATTCCTTTGGGATTATTAATGTTTACACCTCAAATGATGCTATTGAAAGATCTTTTCTCTGGCATTGGATTGTTGATTTACTGCCAATTGTAACTTGGATGCTTTGTGGGGATTTAAATATGGTTGAGGTGGCATACAATAAAGATGGCACTCTTCCATTTCGGTGGGCAGCTGGCGAAAGAGAGGCATGGTACTACATGCGTAATAAATTGGGTCTTTTCGACCCTAATATTGGCTAGTGCCACTCTCATTCTCTCTAGCACGCTTGGTGCAATTATCGAGCTAGGTCTAACAAGATATTTAAATGCCTTGATCATGCTATTATCTCAGCTCAATATTTCTTCTCTTTTTCCAACTCTTCCCCACTTCTAGTAAGGTTTTTAGTGGATGTGATGTTTTTATACCACTATCCCATTACATTTCGCATTGAATGGGAATTAAGGTATCCTCGTGCCAATAGAACCTAGTTATTTTTGAACACTTCCTTGCTAAGTCACCAACCCATGCTGGCCCACATCCGCACTATTTGGAATTTGGAATGCAGGCCACCTCACAATACAAGATGGATTGTTTGGTGGAATAATTTCATCACTCATGCTGCGAGGTTTCTCTGCATTTATGGGTGCCAGCTGGACGTGTTTCATAGACGGTCTTATGAAGCGACCACGTCTGACCTCCATACTTCCATTGAGGCCTTGGCGACTAACCCCTTTTCCCCTTCTCTGCAAGTTGAGGTTGAGGAGTTAAGGCATAAAAAACAAGTTGATGACAACTATGCTACTAGAGGATCATAAATCAAGGCCAAGCTTCACTGGCTTAAAATTGAAGATCGTGACTTGAAAGAATTCTTCCTAGCTCTTCGAGTCAGGAACTCATCTCCTTGTATCAAATGGATCAAAGAAGGCAATGTTGTGCTCTCTGATTTTCTTGACATTCTCCAGGCTTTGGTTAGGCATTATGAGCAAGTGTTCACAACTCAAGAGTACACTCCAGAGTGGCATCAAGCAATTCAAGATTGTCTTATTGTTGTGAAAATAGGCTCTCCTCAGCCCATAAATCCATTTGTGAGAAATTTCTCACAATTGAAGATCTCAATGAAGTTGTTAGCACTATGGTCAATGATAAGGCCTCGAGCATTGATGGTTTCCCATATGAATTTTACAAAGCCCTTTGGGACTATGTTGGGAAAGATCTGCATAAGGTTTACCTTCAAGCTTTTCATTCTAAAACTTTAGGAAATTTTATTAATAAGGGCAATATTAAATTCATACCTAAATCTGGTGATCCTCAGGATATCTATAACTCGCGGCCCATCACGCTCCTCATTGTCTCTTACAAAATTATTTCCAAATCCTTTGCCTTGAAAATCCACCATCTTTTTCCTCAGATTGTGTGCCCAGAGAAAATTGGATTTATTAAGTCTATGTTCATCTTTAAAAAAATTATTGTTGTCTAGGAAGGTATGGAATGGGCGAGACACTCTAATAAAATAGATATCTTTATTAAAATTGTTTTTTCTAAAGCTTATGATCGCATTGAATGGCCTTTCATACTTGTCATGTTGTCTGCCTTGGGTTTTGGTCCTTAATTCATATAGTCTGTGCAAATTTTTTTCTCTGACGCCTCTACTTACATCACCATTAATGGTTGCTAGTCCCCTCCTTTGGTTTGTTCCATTCCATTTTCCAGGGTTGTCCGCTTTCCCCCTCGCTTTATGTGCTTTTTGTTGAGGGGTTTGGGTATTTTATGGATCATGTTGTTTCCTAGAGGTGGTTTTGTGGTATTTCTTAGCCTAATTTTCCAGCCCAATTGGTCAATGGCCACTTCATCAATGATTTTTTATCACTCTATTGGAAGAGGAAAATAGTGTCAAAGCTGCTCTTGATTTCCTTGAAACTTTCTACTTGGCCTCTGGTTCCACCATTCAATGGCACAAAACCTTGTGTTACAAATAGTCCATCCTACCCAGTTCTCACTAGATTCTACATTATGGCTAGAAGTGGATTTCTCTTGGTGAAATTTTTTGAATTCTAGGCATTCCTTTTGCCTTTCGGGCTTCTTATACTGATCTCTAGAAAGTGGTTCTTTCTCGGATTGACTAGAAACTTTATTTTTGGATTACCAATCCACTTTCTCTGGCTGGTAAATTCCATATTTTCTCAAAGGTTCTTACAACGACTAGTGCATTATTCTTCCCTATTGGGCCCCTTCGAATCCCTCATATGCTAAATTAGAAAAGTCGTTTCATGATTTTCTATGGGCCTCTTTTGAGACTCGTCGAGGGTTTCACCATATTTCCTAAGAGTTTTGTTGCCTACCTAAAGACTCTAGTGGGATTAGCCTTCTCTCCACTCAGTGGAAAGGGATTACTCTTTGTGTCAAGTGGATTATCAGAGCACTTACTGGTGATGAGGCATCGAAAATACTCCTCAGGAATTGTATTCAGTCTAAATTTCTTGTGCACAGACTGTCTTGGAAGGGAATTGGCTTTCAAACCCTTCTAGTTATAAGGAAACCAATCCAGATTGTGGGGACTTTCATGGACAAGAGCATTTGGAGGGCATGGGAGGTGATTAAACCTAGGCTCTGTTGGTTTGGATCTAGCTTTTGTGATGGGCTCTCGCTTAATCAATAGAATGTGTGGTGGTCACCTTTGTTTGCTAGAGTTGGTTGATGCTTGGCTAAGATTCCCTGGCTTAAGGCTCTCAAGTTTCACAAGAAAGGTATCTAGACCCTTCAACACTTATTTCACAGACCCACAATGCGTATTTTTCCTTAGGAGGCTTTCCGTGCTCAATATAGTTTTAAAAACCATGATTGTGAAACTTACAACGGCTTGGTGAATGCCATTCCAGATGAGATGCTTCATAAGGTGGGTATTTGTGCCACCAAGCCTTGGTGGAAGGACCAAAAGTGGTGCCCAGACACCCCATTCAAAAATTACAAGCCTCGACTTGGTTATCAGTGGCTATTGCCACATTTTCCTATGATTGATTGTTTGAACTAGAGATAACATCTCCAATCTTCAGTGCATGACATTAAATATTTTCTGCTATTTGGTTTGCAAGCGTTGAGCCAAAACTCACCCACTTTGCTTGGTGTATTCTTTTCCAAGGCTTATCAGTGGGGTCTCGGCTTGTCCACTTGGGGGTCCAGGACCCTCGTTGCCCTTTTTGTGGGAAGTTTAAGTCTTTTAAGCACCTCTTCTGGTTTTGTACTAGAGCTCAACAAATGTGGAATCATATTCATAATTTCTTTTGGTCATTTAGGCTAGAGCCTTTTTCCTGTCATATGGTTTTGTTGGGCGACTCTCCTAGGCTTCCCACTAAGTATACCTAGATTTCACACACTTTCAGGGTGGAAATCCTCTTCACTATTTGGAAAGATATAAATCCCTGCATATTTTCTCTTAGCCAGATTGATAAATTTGTTTCTTTATATTCTAAAGCAATGATTTTATCTAATGTTATTTTACAGATTCAAGTGCAAGAAAATAAAGTTGTGTTTGAAGTTACTCACCTTCAGGAGCTCTTGGACCACTAGGGCAATTCCCCTTGCATTGTGGCGCGTGTGCCTCCCTCTCCCACTTCTTGTCGAGGTTGATGGTGAAGTGGCTCTGCAAGGGACTTCCACCCCCACTCTCAGGCTCCTCCTCGGTGTGGATCTCACCCTCCTCAGCGGTCACCTTCTCCTCCTCCACGATATGACCTAGGGTGGCCTTCCGGAGGGGTGGCGGGGGGTGGAGGTGACGCTTTTGGGTAGCTTACTAGTAATGCTCCTAGTGGAAATTCTGGTTGGTTGGATACTACTAAATAGTTCTTGTGGTTGGATTTAGTGATTTCACCTCGTTAGGAGGATAAAGAGAAAGAGAAAGATGATGACGGTTGGGCTCCCCCTAACATCACTCCAAACCTCGTTGATGTATGGGGGAAGAAATCAAATGATAGGGACCCTCCACCCTCTACTGGCACTACAATGGCCACTTGATGGCCTTTTATTTTATTGTGTTTGTAATATTTCTTGCTTTCTAGGCTCGACCCATGTGATTTTGGACTTCTAGGCTTTTCCCATGTGACTCTTGGGGTGTGCCTTTCTACCACCCAATTTTTTTGTGAATATGTATTTGTATCTTTATTATTAATGTAGATATATGCCTATTCATAAAAGACAAATATGTTTATGGTAAATTGGCCTCAAAGTGGTGCTACATATGCATTTAGTGAATAATTTTAGTTGAAAAAGTTGTGGAAATATCTTAGATAGAATGAATCTAACTAGATCATATGTTTGACCAAACTTTATTTTTAGTTAGAAATACTTAAATTCACTTGTGTCGATAAATTGGCTAAAAGTGTGACACAACTTTGTACTTTTACCCACCTTGAGATAGTGGTATTATTAAATTATTTTACAATTCACTTCAGATATGTTATGCTATCGAAATACATAGGGATACAAAATTGTTTTGATGTATATATTTCTAGGATTAATACAAGCTTAGATCTCTTTGGTTGTGGATTTTCCCTCAAATGGTTTCTCCACATAAATACCTTTTGTGGTTTGCATTTATTTTTATTGCTGATTTAATTTAATATTATGATCTATTTTTACTTAAGAAATATGGATGCACTAAAATTAAAAAAAATCTTTATTTACTATTTCATGTTATTGTTTATACAAAAAATATGTTTTATTTTGTGTTAGTGAGGTCTTAAAATTTCAATCCTTCATGTTTGTATACTTGGTAGTTGTGTTTTATTTATTAGATTTTTCTGACATATATAATTTAAATTATGAAATTAGATAGATTATACAAATGAAAGGCTTATGATAATTAACAAAACAAGATGATGCAAAGTAGGGGATGGTATTAAATTATTGATACCATATTTCACGACAATGGGTTTCTCTCCATATTTGTTTTCAAGACACTCATCTTCAAGGAAAATTTCTTCACAAGGGAATACTTTTGGTTTACAAAACCACAAGCTCAACCAAGATTACACACCACCTTCAAACACCCCAAGGACCCTAACTCACCCATATCAATTCATTACTAGAACCCTCATGCATAAATCAATGGTCCTTTTCTCAAAAGATGGCTAGAACGCTTGTAGCCCTCCAAAATGGAGTGTCAGAGCTTAATTCTCAGGGAAAACACAGAAATTGTCACAAGTTTCTTTACATAAGTCTTTTATCAAACCCTAGACTCTATGCTCCTTATTTTCCCAAAAACCTGAGTTTTCCCACTAGGGCTTCAACCAACCAGCACAAGTCCTCATCCACAACACCTAAAACCATCATGAACATTTATACCCTAATTACCTCCATATTACCAAGTTAGAGGTTTATCCATCAGTGGAAAGTGAAGTTATGCATTATTTTTAGTCATAGCCTACCCCAATGAAGGTTTCAGACTGTTTCCAGTCAATTTAGCCTAATTCACTCCAAACTTGATGAAATTAAATGGAATCAATTGAAAAAGTTCATAGACTCATAGATCTATGAATTCCAACCACTACCCCAACACTTCCAAACTGTACGGAACCATACAGGCTTGTAGAATAGTAAGAAATTTTGAAAACACAAAAAATAAGGATGCTTTTGATATTCAACTTTCAAACTTACCACTCTCTAACCTCTCCAATGTACACACATGCCTTTTTAAGGAATTATATATCATAACTAATGAGTTCCAACTGAAAACAACTGACTCCTAGCATTATTTACATCATTTGACTCTTCATCTTCCCATTCTTGCATTTTTGCATTTTGCAAGATTTTGCAATTTGACTCCATAAACGTCCTAGACACCTAATGATGATTCAAACACATTTGAAATGGACAACAAAGACCTTATTACAAACGAGTTACCTAGCAAAACCAAAAATTACAAAATTACCTCATGGAGGCATGAAATCCACTAGATGCCTCTACACCACAAGATATATAAACCTAAAAATTTAGGTAAACATGAACAATGAAATAAAATTGATATTCATGTTGAAGAAAATTATATTTTGAGAAAAATTATTCTAGGATTCCTACCTTATTTCGAAGATATTAAAATAATAACTTAGAAATGTATGGGACTTTAAAAATCATAAAAGAAATCATAAATTAAAAATTATGTATATTAAAAGGTAACTAAGTCATCTATGAATGAAGGAGAGAGGCTGAATGACATATTGTAAAATTAAGAAAAAAACAACAATCATGAAGGCAAAATATAAGCAGATTTAGAATGAGATTTTTTGAGTGTTTGCATTGTAAATTTAAAGAATCCAACATGTTTGAATTGAATTTATAATTGTAGATTTTTGAAAGATCATATTGCAAAATTAAAGAATCCAACAAATCTGAATTAAATCAACTTGCAATTATGAAGGTAAAATTTAAAAATATTTGGGGTTGGGGCCCTAGCTCGGTTGGCTAAATCTTTCCTGTTGTAGGAGGTTGGTCACGAGGTCTAGTCTCCCCCACCCCCATGGTACCGGAGGGCGTGTCGCGCCAGCGCCACTGGTCACGTTAAAAAGTTTACCAGGCGCACTGCAGTTTATAGGGGGTCGTGCTATCCAATTCCTGCAGTCTAATAAAAAAAAAAAATTAAAAATTAAAAATATTTAGAAATTACGGATTTTTTTGATTTAAAGTATTCTAAATGAATATCAAAATATCATATGCATATTAGGGATAATAGGAAAAATTAACTATATAGAAGTAGAAGAATTGTACGAGGTTTTGTTAAATGAAGAGAATGGACTTAAAACTATACAACCGAGTTCAACAAGAGCTCACAATAATTTATGGATAGGAGAAAATATAATAATTTCACTCAAGAAAAATCATTCTAAGATCAAACACAACATAGTCAAGGGAATAAAAAGGAAATGATAAAATACAATGAAATTGGCAAAAAAATAAAAGAATAATTTTTAGAAAGGAAAAAATGAATGGAGGAATCATACTCGACAATAAATGAATATTTTAGAAAGGGAAAAGTTAATGGATGAGTCATAGGGATAATTTTAGAAGGGAAAAATAAATTGCATGTTACAATTATGGTGAAGACTGACATAAGAGCAATCAATGTCATAAGAAACTAGATAAAAGAGGGAAAATAAAGTTTTGCCAAACAAGAAAAAAAAATTCTCAAAAAAAAGGATATTATAGTAAAAAAATAGAAATATCCTCAGTTTCTTAAGGAAGTTCAAAAAACACATGATACATTGATTCAAGGGATAGCCAACATATGACTTACAACAAGAAATTTGATTCCTTGAGATAAATAAAAATTGATAGGATATTTCTTGGAGATGATAGTTCACATGCAATTGGAGGAATAATTCAATGCTAATGAAAGGATGTGATGGTAGGAAATTTAAAATATTAGATGTGAATCTGGTGTAGGGCACCTCAGCCTTCATGGTGCTAAAGGGGTCTAATGTTAGTATTTTGTGATTAAGTCATTTTTTTGTTTGTAATAAGGTCTTTAAGACTATTTCTCATGTTTGCAAGTGTTTAGGATTCATTTTGGAGTCAATAGGATAAAATTTGTAAATGTTGCAAAAATTTGCAAAAGTTGTCAAAGCAACTTTGCATTTTGTAGGAAGTTGAATGGTTGGGAGATTAAGAGATAGTTGAGATCGATTGGTTTTTGGTTTTAATGTTTAAATAAGCCTTGTGAAGACCGATACAAGGTTCTGTTGTGCACTTTGAAGATTGAGCATCAATAAAATACTATTTTCTATTTTTTTACATGTGTTTTTTCTGCCATAGGAGATAGTACAACCTTGTACGACCTGCAAGTGGTCTAAAATTCATTGGATTTTGATGTGGAATTGAATCTACTTTTTGAGAAACTTGGTTTCACTGAATTTCATTCAAATTTGAGCATTTTAGAGGCAAATTACTGTAGATTGTTCTAAAACCCTAAGTTATTGTGTTTTGAGGGAAGAAAAATGAAAATATCCCCATTCCATCAATGAAAATCCTTGAGAATCAGTGGAATGGGAGTAGGTAGGTTGTTTTTTGTGTTCTAGGTGTTGCAGGAGTAGGGGAAGGCATTGTGAGCAAGTTTCATGATGCTCTAGGCTGAAAATCTCATGTTTTTGGACATAGAATATGCAAATGAGTTAGGTTTTGTAGGAGAGCTCTTGGGAAATAGCTTGTAGTAATGGAAAATGTTTGGGAAGACCTAATTGAAAATGTTAGGAGTCTTGGCAAGAGGATTTGAAAACCCCGTTGTGACCCCTCTAAATTAGCCCAATTAGGCCTAATTGTAGCATAGCAATCAATTTTAGAAGGCTTTGTTCCAAAACAACCATACCTACAAAATTGATGTGTTTTCGAGGGGCATAAAAGGTACTCAAAATAGTTTTTAGTTTATGGGTTTGAGGTCTTCTTTGCACATTATGTTAGGAAAATCTTGTTTGCTATCCTACTAGGGAAATAGAAGATTTACGACTCAGGTAATCACCAATTTCAAACTCTAGACTTGAGAAATTTGATTGTTTCAGTGTTTGTAGAAGTTCACCACCCTGCTCTACATCAGAATCTCATACATAAGTTAACAAAAATATTCTCTTAGTAAGCCAAATAACTCAACATTATTATAAGGTAGAGTTCTAGTCAAGTATTTTATAAAGAACATTAATGATATAAGTGTGGTTACAAGAGTTGAGAGTGATGAAATTTACACATTTATAGAATTTATAAATAAGAAAAATACATCATTATAGGTGCATCTACAAGTGAGTTGTAACACCAAATATTTAATCACCTAAATTATCAAAAAAATTATATGCTTTCAAAGAGGCACATTGTTGGAAAACTTCATTAAGATAATGTTAAACATAAAAGAAGTTATAAAATAGCATAGAGACAAGTTTGAGAGATCTAAATGGAGGGGAGATTAACCTCTTGAAATTGTCCATAGTGATTTATGTGGGCCTACAACTCCTCCATCAAGGGGATGGGCTAAGTAATCTTAAGATTATTTGCTTATTTTTTAGGAAATTTTGGGTCTACTTCCTTAAACAAAAGGATGCAATTTTAACAAATTTGAAGTGGCTAAGGTATTTGTTGAAAATCAAAGTGAGAAAATGATAAAGATGATAATAAAAAAATTGATAGAGAATACATAAATGATCTTTTTGAACACCATGGGATTTAGAGAGAAATGACCAATGTGTATGCCACTCAACCAAATGTTGTTGATGAAAGGAAGAATAAAATTATTTTTATGAAAGGAATAATATAAACTTATTGGAGAAGGAAAGATGCATGTAACAATCCATTGGTCTTCCTTTGTTTCTCTAGGATGAGGTAGTCAATAAAATAACTCATGTCTTGAATAGATCTCTAATTTTTTTATTGAATATCACTCTAAAGGGAGCATGGAGTAATCAAAAGATAAATCTTAATTATTTTAGATTATTTATATTTGGATAATTTAGTCACATTCCTAATAAGGTCAAACAAAATATTTTATAAGAAAAATGTTAAGTACATCTTGATTGGCTATAATGATCAAAAGAAAAAATACATGTTGTATAATCCTAGTGGGGAGGATGTGTTCAAAAATAGGGATGAAAATTTTAATGAAAGGTTTGAGGATATTATAAAACCTCTCCAAATCATATTCCACAAGTGGTCATAAATAATGATGTATCCTATAGTACCTTTGAAACTATTAAAATTTCAATGGAAACTTCTAATATAGATTAAGAATTTAGTTCTCTTACAAAGACTAAGAGTTTGTAAGAAATATAATAATAGACTCAATAATTTAATTATCATATTGAATATTATAATGAAGATAAATTACCCTCAAAGCTATGATAAGGCTAGGGGAATAGATGAATTGGAGAAGGCTATCTAGAATGAATATGAATCCTTGATAAAATAAAATAAATTGGGAATCAATGAAATTAACCATGAGAAATAATGTGATAAAAGTAAGCGTGATCCTAAGATTAGGTTCAAGTGTGATGAAAGCATTGGAAAACATAAGGCGAGACTAATGGCCAAATATTACCCAAAAAAGGAAGGTATTGACTAAGTATTTTTCTCTAGTAGCAAAGATTAATATTGTTTCAAGACTATTATTTAATTGATAATTCATTTTATGCAGTCCCTTCACCAAATGGATGCTAAGAAATTTTTTTTGAATGGATAACTTGATGAAGATACCCATATGAATCAAAACTAAGGATTTGAGTATTTGGGATAGGAATACTTAGTTTACAAATTAAGAAAGTCTATTTATGGATTGAAGCAAGTTCCATGGGCTTGGTATGTTAATATTGATGAGTATTTTAAGGATTATGACTTACAAAATAATTCTCATAATCCATACTAATATATAATAGAAACTGATGAAGGTGACATAATTATCATTATGCTATATGTTGGTGATCTTATCATCATAGGAAATAAGGAGGTTAAAATTATTAACATATAATTTATTTTGAAAGATATTTGATATGATTTACATATTGGTTTTCCACACTAATTTATTGGCAAATTTAGGCATGGCACAAAGATAAAATTTATCTCTCTCAAACCAAGTATGCTATAGACAAGTGTTGAGTAGGTTTAGGATGAAATATTGTAAGAGTGTTTCTACTCCACCTACTTTAGGGTTCAATTTGTCTGAGGATGTTGATCCTACCATGTACAAAATAATTATTGGAAGTGTTATGCACTTGACTAACACTCTATTAAATATATCTTTTGTAGTAGGTGTAGTTTCAAGGGTTTTGATTTCTCCTAAGGTTCAATGTTGAATGACAATAGAGACAATATTGAGATATATAGGGGAAGTTAAGTATGGGTGTTTTTTATTCTTCTTTTGGAGGCCTAACACTTGCAAGATATTCTAATTCAAATTGAGCAAGTTGTAAACATGATCAAAAAGCCCCCACACCATATGTTTTCTCTTACTTCTAACCTAATTTCATGGCATAGTAAGAAGTTGCCTATTATTTCCTTAATGAATATAACATTTTAATATGTATTAGCAAATGAGGTAGCTAACAAAAGCATTTAGTTATGGTTATTATTATAGTACTACAACAATATCAAACACGACCTTCTTTATTTTATCGTGATAATCAAAGCATCATTCAAATTTCCAAGAATCTAGTGGCCCACATTGCACCAAAAAGAATCATATTGAGGTCTATCACCATCACATAGAGTACCTCATATAGGTGATCCATTTTTAGTATTGCAAGATAGATGACCGAATGGGGTTGATAATTTCACCAAGGCCATATGTGAAGCCAAGCTTGTATATCTTAGAGGTATTTTAGGCTTGAGAGAGCTCATACGAGTATTTGATATTGATGTTTAGGGGCAATTGTTATAAATATCAATCCCCATTTTTATGGGACGCATTTTGTTTAGTATTGTAAACCCCTTAACATTAAGGAAGGATGCAATAAAATTAGGAATCCCAATTACTATCTTAGTGGTGATTGATTGTGTTGTTCTAGTTTTATTTAGTTGTGTCATTCTCCAAATATATTTGTATTCTCTTATATGTAGGCATTGAGCCAAGCCTTTTGGATCACATGAATCATTTGAACAAAATATTCATTTTCTGTTGTATTTTTTTGTCTTCCTAACTTTGTTTTCTCTCTCTTACTTTCAATTAAATACACAAACTACCACCACTTTAAATATCATTTAAATTTCATTTTTTCAAAAAATTAAGCCTTTGCCTTCAACAAAAATGAACTCCTTATGAATCATTAAATTTCAATAATAAGAATTCATTTGGCATGTCTCTCACAAAAAGTCAAATTTTACAAAGAAATTAGCTATGTCCAAGTCAAACAAAATAAAAAATATCAGAATATTTGTATCCTCCCCACAAGACTAAAGTTCTAGCTGCACTAAAAAAAGTTCTACTTGCACTAAAAACAATGCAGATAATTGGAGCTTTAACTATATTCCCTTTCGAAAAGCTTTAGAGCTTATGTCACTTTTCTTCTTTCCCCCGATACCAATCCCAAGCAAATGGCAAAGGTTAAGCTGATCGCCTGGCCCTCTTTACCTTTTCCTCGTTCCAATCTTCTTGGAATCTTCTGATTTTTTTAAATATAAAGCAAGCGGCCATTACTCTATATTTTATGATATCGAATAATGAACGTCCTCTTACAACAAATATGCGTATCCAACACGTCATATGTTGCCATTGTTCTGGATATTTTATGATACTAGTCAATGAACGTTTTGTTTTGTGTAACAAATATGTTTATTCAATAAATATTTGTTGAAGGTTTTGTAAATGGTGTAGTAAGCTAAGTGGGTTTAATCTTGGGGGAAACTCCGTGGTTAAGTGCACTTGAGCTGGAATAGTGAGAGATGGGTTCTTGTGAACCACTACTCATGAATCATAAATCAATGAGTTTGACTCGAAAACTACACAGTTGAATCTTGATAACAATATCATAATTATATCATATACTGTCAAGTACTCTTTATCAATAATTTTATGATACCAGTCAAATGAAATTCTTTTGTTTTGTGCAACGACATGCGTATCCAACACACCATATGCTGCCAAAGACTCACTGTCAATAATTTTTCTTCTAGGAATCTAGTGTTTTAAAAGCCTGAAAGAATTTTTAAATAAAACTGGATGATGCTGACTTGATTGTGCAGTTCCAAGCAATTTATATTTTTCTGCTTTCTGATAAATATGTGAATCGGAAATGACCATGATATGGCAAGTCAAACAATTATGCATACGATATGATGAGAAGGGAGGAGAACATTATCGTTACCAGTATGGGCTTCCTTATCTTGGGCAATATGTGCTTGAGCAAAACGTTTAAGTTCGCGGGCTAAGTAAACATTTCAACTATAATGACATAGATGTAGGCTAGGTTTAAATTAACTATGGTTTTATATCACAATGACAGCACCAACATTAATCTTAAATAGACTCATCTTTGTAAGATCTTTGTAAGAATATTGCTAGGATTAATCTCAAGTGTCTTTTTTCAGATTCGGGATGTAGATTAACTGCTTTTCGTGGATCTGTTTATTTCTGGTATTTGTATTGGGCGATCTTTTGGTGCAAGGCAAATGTGTTCCAACAAATATTTCTATAAAATCGGAAATATAATGAGTCTTTATCATAAAAAAAATATGACATTTAAATTTAAAAAAGAAATTTCTAGAATTGATCTAAATAAATTTCAGCAATATAAAAATATTTAATATAATATTTAAAAAATATAAATATATTTTGAGAAACTTCTTTTATAAAAAATCAGTTTTCAAAATAATAAAAGTAATCTATTTTCAACAACATAATTATAATATAATATTAGGCTTCATATTTTTCATAGAGATCAACACTTATAATTGAAGAAAATTTGATAGCATGACCATACAATACACAATCTATACCGCCTCTATCTCAAACCCTTAATATATAGATTTAAGAAAACCTAAAAAACTATCAAAATGTAAAACCATGGGTCTAAACAAGGCCCTAAAATATCATGGTAAGAATTCTCCTAACATACACTCCATAATAGGTCAATAGACTATTAATAACATTTTCCCTTACACATCATAATCATCAACCAAACTTGAAAGTGCCATTTTATCATTTATTTATTTTAGGAAGATGTTTTATGACACACACATAAGTTGGTTAATTTATTCTTAGTCCACTTTACAACCTCTCTCTTATATGCTCTTAGGTGCATCATATTTTTTTATATCTATCTTATAATTTTTCATGCGTAGTCTTATATATCTTACATGCCACAGATGTAGTTAGAAAGTCTTACACACTTCATACTAATAAAAATACATGATATATTCGCCAAGTTAGAATACAACATCTTTTTCTACGTGTGCATAATAAAATAATACAATTTGTAAATAATTCAATATTAGGAACAAGGTGTATGACACTTAATCCTAACATTATCTCATATGCATATTTTCTAAGAACGAAATAAAACACTAACAAACTATGAGCTAACCACTAAGACTAGAAGTGTAATGGCAACATAAATTTTTTTTTCTTAATAATTATGTTTAACTTTTTTGCTAGTTTGGATGCCAAATATTTGTGTGATTATGTTCTTATAATATATTTTTAGTGTCTGTGTGTTTAGTCTATTTAGTGCAACCATTTTATAATGTTTTTAATTTGATTCTTTTAAGATTAAAACATAGTTATTTGTATTGTTGTGATTTTGTGCCATGATAGTATAGCCATTTGTGAGAAAATTATTGTTTGAAGTTCTATTTGATTGTAATTGTCATTTGCCTAGCTTCCATCAAGTCTTACACAGTATTCCTCTAATGTAGATTTGAAAAAGTAACAATAGATGATTGTGGATTTTAAACTTTGGGATTCTCTTTGGTCCTTCTCATGGTAATTGATTGCTTATAGTTTTGATAATCTTACTTTGTATTTATCTTATTAAACCTTGATTTTTCTACAATATCCTTAATACACTATTATCCATGCACCTTCTATTATTTAATTTTTATTGCATTTTTCTATGATTTATTCTACCACTTTGAATATTGTAGGTTATCTTTGGTGGCATTCTAAATTTTATAATTGTTGGATTTTCTTAGCATTTCAAGTAAGTATAACAAGTTTCTCATATTGTTTTGAAGGCATCTCTTTATATGCTTCTTAAACTAGGTGATATTTGTTACTTTAGATTTTTTATTTTCTTTATGTTTGGGGATATTTAGATTTTTCCTACATATATTATTAACCTTTCTTAGGTTAATTAGACTTGGTTAATATGGGACCACATGGCATAATCCATTAGCTACATGTGTTGCTCTTACCCACCTTTGGGTAGTTGAGCCTCACACCCTCTTTTGGATTTACATGCCACCTCTTGTAACCAATGGTTTCTCTCTATTTGAGTAGGTTTTGCCACGTGTTTTGGTATTTACCAAGTAGGTAAAACCTCCCACCTATTATAGGTAGTTTGAGTTAATGTACCTCTTGAATGTATATTACCATATTTTTCTATATATATAGCTCTCTACTCGAGCACCTCTTCTAGTTCAGTAAGAGTAACATGACTATTCTTAAAATTATCTTTCATTTGTCTCTATTTTCTCTCTATTAGGATAATATCTCCTTTCCACTATTTTTATTTTCAATCATTTGTCAATTGGAGCTACATTAATATATGATCAAAAAAATATTGTAGCTTAGTTCTCGTAGAATTTAAGATGGTATCAAAGTGGATTTGTTTGGTATAGCTCATTTTATCATCTTCTATTTGAGAGATTTGAGACTTATAGATAATTGTTGATGGTGTTTTTTATGCACTTTACAACACAGGTAATGCATAGGTGTGTTACCTCTCTTGAAAGACAATCTTCCACAATCAAATTGCAGAAAACTATCCCAAGGTCTCTTGGATGTCAGGTCTTGACAATGCTTGGAATATTTCAGTTGTTTATGTGATTTGCTGGAATCACAAGGTGGGCTTACGTAATTAAAGCTGTAGGGAAATTGCATCAACCAACAGAGTCCTATAGATCTGGAATTACATGCTTTGTTGCAGGTTCAAGCAGCAGTCTTGGACTCTAGTATTTCGTCTACTTTGGCTTTTACAATGCACAATGAACCTTGATACGAACAATTTCTGAAAGAAAGGAAAAAGGGGAAAGGGGCGAAGAAGAAAGATGTTTCCTAAACCTGCAACTATCGATGAACAGTGATCATGGAGATTCTTGTCATGGACAGTTTCCTTAAACAGGATTTCACTTAACCAGAATTCTCACAATATCATGAAATCTGTGCTATCTTCTAGGGACTACAAATATTCATTGTTCATTCACTATGGAAGCATGGATGAAGATGAAATTCAATGAGCAGCAATGGAATAGGAGTCCAAACTAACTTTACACAGTCATCTACCCTCAGCAGATGACCAAAAGTATGGACAAGGAAAGCATACACACAACAATTATTTCCAAGATCAGAAATATCATATCAAATCTATCTAACTCAAAGCGAAGATGCCAGAACAGCAGAGTAACTTAAAACAATCTATAACTAAAAGGGAGAAGAATCATGAAACTTATTGAGAAACTCAGAAAATACACCAAAATTAACTGTATTTGCTATTTATAATTTCTGCAGCAAGTCTTTACAACAACTCAACTCTCTAAAATGAGAGGAGGAGAGCTCTATTTATAGATTCAAATAACAAAATGTATGGCCAAGATTTGATTCTATTATGTGGCCAAGATTCATCTTACATTAGGGTCTCACCTACCCCCCAAATATTACAATTAAGAGCTCATTTTGTCCCTTCCCAATCTCGTCATCTAGTGACAACACTGTAGTGGATTTATCTTTCAGCTATTTACTCTTGGCTGTAGCTACTCTTTAAGGTACTGTTCTTCGATGACCGGATTGGCTTCCTGCTTCTTTAGTGCTGCATACTCCATGAAGCTCAGGATCAAGGTTTGGAGCTTTTCTACCTCCATGATATCAGACTTTAAGATCTGATAACTCCATTCTTGAGAGTTGTTGTTGAGCTTCTCCCAGTCTACTTCATATTTGGTGCTATTTTCCTTGCAGACCTCTGATTGTGTGAATGCTCGAGCAGCAAAACTCATGAATTTAGTGGTGACCTCAGCAGACATCCCATCCTCCATGGTCTTCAAAAAGTGGGGTTTGAGGTTCTCAAGATTGATCTCGGCGGCAGGAACCTCATACCCTGTCATCAATTTAAGGTATTGGGTGCACTCCTCCCTAGATTCCCTCGCCCATTCAATATCTGGAGCAATTCGCTCCAAGACCTGCTCCAGCCTCCTTTTTCTATGGTTTTAGTCCCTCTTCCAGGTATCCACCAGCCAGTGGTCGTCATCCTTGAGGGCGAGATCCTTCTCCCATACATCACTTGGCAATGCGAGGATAGCCTCAATTTTCGGGTAGGCTGCGTCGTACTTCCCTGGGAACTTTTCACAGATTTTTCTTGTGTCCTCAAGAGTTTTTTGGACCTCTAGAAACTGATTTGCTGATCGAACAGCTATGTTGATACCTGTGTTCCCTATATCCAGAACTTGACGGAACCAGTTTTTTGTGGTTTTATCCAGGTTTTGTCTCCTCTCAAGTTTCTTAATTTGTTCATGGGAAAGCAGCTGAGGCGGGGCTAACGAGGTTGTAGGTTGCTCATCTGGAGACGACCACTGCTGGATGTAAGCTGTTAGATCCGCAACCTGCTCTCTTAACTCATCTTTTGAGCTTTTGTCTTGCCGGATGAGGTGTACGACTGTGGCGACCGACTCTTGGAGGTGTTTGACCTTTTGATCCCTCGTGGCCACTCCTAGATCAATGGTGGAGACGTTGTAGGTTGTGCCTTGTTCCCCAACCATCGGCGTTGCTAACTGTACTGCTCTTGATCCCGAGGCGTCCATAGTTATCTTTGACCTGACCTTTGGCTTCTTCTCCTTTTGGGTGCTGATATGCGCCCTGGCCATGATGGCTTCCAGCCTCGCCTTGGGATCCTTTGAAGTGGGAGTCTTTGGCTTTAGTTGTCTTTGCAGCCAATCGGGCATTTGGGAGTCCTTTCCTGATCCCTCATCTATCGTTCCACTGTCCTCCTTTTCTAACCCAATAGTTCGGACGATGATGGCCCTTTTACTGGTTTCTATATCTTCCTTCTCTTCAGTGAGAACTTGCTTGGACGTCTCATGTTTAGCCGGGGACTCGGCGTGTGACTGTCCTTTTGGAGAATCCTCCTTTCTTGCACCTCTTCCTCGCTTGAGATATTCTGCTATTTCTCTGGACTTTCTATTTGTTTGTCCTCGGGGAAGAGGGTTTCTTTACCGTGCTCTAGAGTCTAGCCACGTTCCTCAGCTGGAGATCTATCTCTTTCTACCTCTGTAGCAACAGTCTCCTCCTCCTGTGCGAGCCGATCCTCGGCTTCCTTGTCTTCGATTTCTTTGAACTACCATCCCCATTCTTCATTGAGCCCGGGATCATTTGATTCCCGGATTAGCTCAGTATTACGGTCTCTGCTGTCCTCACTATCACCGCTTGAAGCCTCATAAGCTACCGTGTCAAACTGCTGATGCTCAAATAGGGGATTCTTAGGACCCTGAAACTCTGCGGGCTCTGGTGCCTTTTTAGCTTCTAGCTGTTGTCGTTTCCGCTCGTCCGATATTTGCATCGTTGCTTTCATTCTTGGTGGCTCGGTAGAGGGGGATGCTGTTGGGGTGGAGGTCATAGCTTGAGCTATTGCAGCCTGGACCATTGGATTGGCTAGCATCCCTGAAAACTCTGATGGAACATTCTGCATGTATTTTGCCAAGGACTCTGGAAGGCTTGAGGTTGGCGTTGTGGCAGTGGGAACGGAAGGAAAGGAAGGAGACATGGAAGGAGAGGTCAAGGGTGAGGTGGCAGCAGATGGTGAGTCCATATGAATAACCTGCATCCCTTGAGAAGTAGGAGGGAGGTGAACAGAGATATCCACCGCAGGTGGGGAGGATGCTGAAGCTGGGATCGAGGTAAGTGGAGTGGCGGGTGTGATGACGATAGGTGGAGATCCAAATGAGATGGATCTTTTGCTGGCAATCCCAAGGGGTGAATCTTTGGACATCATAACCGTCGCCATGCCTCCTGCTGTTTTCCTTTTCTTCTTCGAAGGTTCCAACTCAGATGACTTGCGGACATAAGTCTTTGGCTTTGGGAGTTGTTGGCCAACGCCCTTCCTTTTCTTGGACTTTGGAGAGGGTGGGGCTTGCGATGTCTCCCCAGCTGCAGCAGTGGCTTCTCCACCTTCGGAACCGCTTGGTTCACTAACGTGTTCGCTGGCAAGGTCGGTGTACGTTAGTGCGACCCCTTGTTGTTTTAGTTGGGCAACCTTGCTATTTATCCATCCTCTTGTCCTGGCCTCGACGGACCTAGTGAGTACACTGACATCACTGAGTTCTGGGGTATCCCAGTTGATTGTAGGCAGCGGCAGGTTGGACACTGTATCATAGATCGGGTCTAGAATTGTCTCCTCATCCTCCTCTACCTGATCAGGAACCGGGCATAAGTTTACCCTTCGCACATGGACTACGGTCATACGCATATAATAACGCATCCGTACTTCAAGATCGTCCTTGCAATTAGCCCAGAAGTCCTCGATGTTGTGGAGGTGGGCATACCCGCGTCCCAACGCCTTGCGGACATGGCCATAAGGATCCATCCATGGCCTTGCTGTGTATTGCTCGAAGTTGTACTCGGCCAGCTCCTTTTCGGAGTATCCTGCACACTGGGAGGTATGAACCTTATACATTCCCTAACCCAGATTCATTGGATAGACAGGGCCTGCCAGATGTTTCTCGCCTAAGAGGCTATGGATGGATCGCAGTTGCCGAGTCAGCTCCAAGAGGATAATTCGGTCGTTTGGATACCGAGGCAACTTATTTGGCTTATCCGAAAAGCCCTCTGCACGGATGTAGGTGAATCTGGGGAACTGGATGTACCAGAAGGCATACTGCCTAAGGAGGGCTCTGGCACTGTGGGACATCCTCCTATGGAAATCCCCGCCTATCGACCTGATTATGTGGGCAATGAATGCATCATTCACCCTGCAGTAGCTGCTTTTGAAGTTCTTGAATTGCAGCTGGGGGTACCTGTCGTAGGGCTTTAGCTCCGGCCCTGATGGATCACTGGGCATCTGTGTCAATCCCTGGTAGTGCCTCTGATTGGCAAGAGAGTACACCAAGTAAGACGTCATGAAGAATTGATTAGTCTTCTTTACTGTGGTGAACTGCTCATGGAAGCAGTCGCTGATTATCTCTCCCCAGTAGAAGACGGTTCCTTTCCCTCGGAGAATCTGTTCTATGAAGTAGAACATCCATTCCTGGAAGAACATTGCACCAGGCAGGCCCATGACTCTACTGAGCAAAGTCACCAGATCATGGTAGTCCTCGTGGAAATCACTACGGAAAAGCTCATGGGGAACTTTCCCGGCGCTGCCCCGTTTATCCTTTAGCCAACGCTGATTAATGAGTCTTTTGCAGTCCAACGGGTCATGTTCCCATATACTGATACAGTCTTCCTTGGTAGGGACCTCCATGCTCTCGAAGGTGGGAATGTGGAAGGTCTTGGTAATGCCTGACGGAGACATATCTGCGAGGAGATTTCCCTCGTGGTCCACGATAGTTCTAGTGTCGGGCTGATACGCCTCGACACACGCCATTACCAGCTCTGGGGCCACTAAGGCTGGTGGGAAACCTGCTGCCTTGGCGAGTCCACTGCTTTTGATAGCTCTTGCATTTGCCGTTTTGGGGTTCATCCTAACCCTCTGAATGAACTCATCAACATCGACCTGTCCGATGTTGGTATCTGAAACATCCCTCCAAAGGGAGGTAATCCGGGATTGGATGGGGACTCCCTGGAATTTGTACTTCATTAGATCCCGATCTTCTTTGCCCCTTGGTGGCTTTGCGGTTCCTTTTCCTTTCCTGGCAGCACTGGAAGTTTCTAGGCTAGATTCCATGAATTCTGCACAAAGGGCAAGAGTCAATAGTGAAGAACCTGTCATAAGAACTATTGACGAATCCCTGCACGTCAAGATTAGTCCGACAATCATAGTAGATATTTAATAAGCACTTGAAGTTAAATACTTTATAACCCTAGAAGTTTGTACAATCAATCCGGGGTTCTCAGGCCGGAAATCCCCTGGCAGAATGTCGTTTGGAGAGGCAACACGAGAATGGAATTCCCATATGCACTCCCGGGGTTGGATTTCAAGTTTGAAGGTTGGAAATAGAAGACAACGAAATTTTAGCAAGTGGGTCGAAGTCCGTTTCGAATTTGGAGGTCATTTGACCCCCCATTTGAAGGTTCGGGTATCAGTGGCAGGCAGGCCGTTTGAAAATGGTGTAGAAGAAACGGAATCCGAGTCTCAAAATTTCGTTATCAGGAAGCGGTCATCGTTCGGCCGTGAGGAACGGCGGGATGCAGGAGGAAATCCGAGGAGGGAAATCCTGAGGCAGAATTCCGGAGAAGGAAATCCGAAGAGGGAAATCCGAACAAGGAAACCCGAAACGGAATCCAGGAGAAATGTGGAAGAAAATGGAAGTTTGAGTTTGGAAGAAAATTCCACGGCCGGGAAACGGGATCCGGGAAGCCGCTAGCTGGATGCCGTGCAAAAGGCGAAAAACGGACGGATTCTCGAAAAGAGAAGTCCGAAAGGGGAATTCCGGGAACGGGATCCCGAAGACGGAAATCCGAAGGAAAAGATGGAATTTGCAAGCGAACTTATGAAATTTTGATAAAGGTTCCGGGGAAAGGCATCCGGAAAGCCGCTCGATCGGGGCCGTTAAAAACGGTGAAAAGGAAACGGAGTTCCGGAGCAAGAAATCCAGACGAGGAATCCCGACAAAGGAATTCCGGAGAAGGAAAATTAGTAGGAGAAGAAAGGGCGGCCATGGGAAGACCCAGGCCCAGAAGATGCCGGCGTCGTTCCGAAGAATGGCCGCGACACATGAAAGTTCCGGATCGATCCAGAGGTCGATAGAAGGTGGATTTTTGATTTCAAAGAAATGGGTTTTGTGCGCAGTGAGGATATCTACTAAGTTCGGACTTCGTTTTTTATTTATCCTTAACAAAATCTCAAAAAAATGCGAAAAGAACTTAGGGCGCGGGACGGAAAACCTACCTCAAAAACCCGAAGAACAGGCTAGTCGGATGCGCAGACGTCGTCGGAAGAAACAGCTTGAAAAACGTCAGAAAGGAAGCTAAATCGCCGGGAGCTCTGGAATGTGCTTCTGTTAGTCGAAAATTTGATAATGACAGCCGGAAAACGTTTTTATAGCAGAAAATGCCATTAGTACAGCAATAAATGCTCCATACGGTTGCAGGTGGGTTGGTGAACTCCGGAAAAAGGAAGGTGGTGGGACGTCCCGAATCGGATGTCCGGAAAGCCGTTCCCGGGAAGACGTTGCCTGGACACCGTGAAGAACGGTGAAACCTGAAAGGAAACCCGGAAGGGGAAACCCGACGAAGGAAACCCGAAAATTTCAGAAGATGTAGAAAAAATTTTGATGCGAAGTTTCCGGTCAAGGCGAGATTTTTTAAAATATAACATTGGGAAACGTGCCACCTTTATTGAAGGGAAAAAAGAGGGTCCCCGTTCCGAACGGGGTGTGTGTGCAAAAAGGGGCACAACAATAACTAATATTTTTGTAAAAAACCTAGCATGATCTTTTCTTTCATCTTCAAATAATCTAGAGAATCAAAACACTTTGAAGAAAAATAAGTATTTGTATTACTATGTTTGCATATAGTTGTTCTTGTGAGATTTGGGTGATTGCAACTTTTTTTGTAATCCTAAAGTCATTTTTGGCTGCTCCACAATGTTTAGAGGGATTGATAAAGTCAATATTGGATTTCATTTCACCAAAATCAAAGATTGGATGACCTAGTTGCAAAATAAGGGTTTTAGAAAGGTTCTAGAAGATAGTTGATATTTTAATCCTACACTTTTAGCCCAAACAAACCTTGCCATTGTGCTCAGAAGGCCCAAAAATATGAAGATTGACTATCAAATCATCAATTTTAGATAATTGACCTCTAAGGCAAAAGAAATTTCTCCCTCGAGCTATATGAGTCACCATACAGTACAACCATATTGATTTTTCAAAAAAGAATTTTTTTCAAGCAATATATTGTAATTCCTACAATATTGTGATAATGGCATTGAAAGCACTCATCGCTCATAGATCAGTGTCATCAATGCAACACTAAGGTGCTACCTATAGTATGAGATCCTCCTTGCCAGTGTTTGAGCGACAATGGACCTCAATTTTTGTCCAAGAATGCTCACCATCTGCCACCTCCCCACAAGTCTGGTAAATTTGGTGGTTTGCCAAACTAAACCCCTACCAATTTATCTGGAACCTCACCAAAAATGGTGACAAATAATTTTATCAAACTGCAACTAAAGTCAAGGCAATTCTACCAAATTTGGAGGTTTCTCAACCAAATATAGCGATGATATCAACATGATGCAGAAAAAGTATTTTTGAGTTTTCAACCCCCTCTCTATTGGGCTTTTTAGTTTTGTGGTCCAACTATGGGAGTCTCGTTCTCAAGCATATAGAAGCCTTGTTTGGTACAATTTTTTAATTTGGGATAGCATTTCACACTCTGCATAGTAGTTCAATTGGTTTTCTAAATTGATGCTCTATAAATTTTCATAATTTAAGGATTTTTCTAGAATTGGTTGCACAACTCTCATTTTGAGACCTTCCAAGAGTTGTAACTTGTGCAAACATACTCCTTTTTGGGTGTCATCTTTCTAGAGTTCATATTTTTCTATGTACTATGTACCAATGCTCTCAAATAGATCTCTTTTTGTAATTGAATTTTAGTTTCAATAATTTGGTTGTTTTTGGCCCTCTAAGAGTCTTAAAAAATCTATTTTTTTAATTGTAAAACACACTAATTATAAAGTGCCAAATTTGTAATTTTAAGGGGGGTCATTTTAGAAACTAGTTAAAGGGGTGGGTTGTCTCATGTGCTTGATTTTTTGCACCTATTTATGGATTTATACATCATGGATCAAACAACAATACCCATTCTATCTCCTTACAAATATTTTGAGTAGAAATCATGCATGAAAATCTACTTAATAAAAAATGGTTTACATAGGATAACAATGGCACTGGAAACTAAACTTGAACACAATAAATAATTTTTTTAAGTAGTTCAATATATGTGATTCAAAGCCTATGGAAATATTTGTTTATCTATTTCTCCTAATTTTCTCTTTAATATTGAATCTTTGAATTCTCCAAATAAAATCTGGACTAAGCTAGAGACACTATTTGACACACAAGATTCAATTAGGGGTCATATGTTGGTAAATGAACTCATAAGACTAAGTCTATATAATTTCAACACAGCCCAAGGTTTCTTCACCAAATTGAAATCACTAAGGCTACAGTTAAAACAATGTGGAATCAAAAATAAAATTGAATAATTGATTCTCAATATTATCTCCAAGATAAGTTTTGAATATTTAGTGTCTTTTTCTACCTTCTATGCTTCTAAGGGTACACTTGGGACACAATTCACCATTCCATCTTTGGATGATTTTGATATCTCTCTCACATGGGATAAATATAAGCTAATATAGATGGGCACTCTAAAATCCTCTAAGTCACATGCCTTGGCAGTCAACCAAGGCACAAATACATACTATCCTCTCTTACCACCTTATCATTGAGTAGGGTATTTACTAAATCCCTACTTAGAGATTTTTTCTAGTGCTTTTTGATAATAACCAACCTTTCAAAAACTAAAACACCTTATAGGAAGGCATTCATAGTCCAACTCTTGTACCCATTCCCCCAACATAGTCTTCAACTTAATCATTTATTTGAATTGTTTTCATAGATTCACTTTCATAAGGATCCAAGTATAAACTTAAACAGATGCTCCTCCTTTTAATTTGAGGAGAATTGGATGAATTCACACAATAAATTCCCAACCATCTCAAAGATATCCTTTGACCAAAATTCTTGTGGTAATTTATACATATGGATCCATAATGGATATTCCTTAATCAACTCATCATGTGGATCAAAGCCATGTATCCATTCTCTAATACATAATCCTAAATTCCCATGAACCAAGAACATCCCTTAAGAATATTATTATGGTCCAATTCCAATTGAAAAATAATTTGAATAAACCCTAAAGCCAAAAATATTACCTAATATTTTTGGAAGCTTGACCATTTTGAATTAATCCAAACCTCAACTCTTTCTAT
>CM021103.1:78825071-78887643 GCA_007115665.2 Sequoiadendron giganteum | reverse complement strand
CTTCTTCTGGGGTTTTCCACTGTGACGAGGTCCCATTTATCATTCGAAAGAAGGCACTCCTAACTGCAGACACCTTTAGGAGTTCAAAAGCAGACACACTTAACTTTACCCTTTTAAATTCCTCAGCAATATACTCCCCCATCCGGTCAATCTCTTGGTCATTAGAAACATTCTGGGAGGGGTTAGGGGCTTGACTTTGCCTGGTGCCTTGATGTTTATTTTTGCTAAGGTATTGCGCAGATGTAAGCGGGAAACCCGGGTTATTGCTCGCACTCGGATCGGGAGGGGTACTGAAATTATTTGGCGGCGTGGAGGTTGTGAAAGGTCCTCCAGCATGGCCTCCTTCTTTCCTATTCCTAAGGTTATAAGGAGCAGTCCGTTGGTGAAACATTTGGACCTCGTCCTCCCATTCTTCCCCTTTGTCGTCCTCGGGACCATTATCTACTGAATTGAAAAGTTGAGCCAAAAGAGTTTCAGAACTTACCTCTCGTGGGGAGATGTTTTCCAGTTCAGGGGCGTTGCATTCAGCCTTTAGGAAAGGGGCCTGATTCAATACCAGCACCGAAGCATCGTATGGGTCGGATGGAACGATGTCTCGGCATCCTGAATTGTCGACCGCATTCTGAACTTCCACTTGGAAAATTTCGGCTGCTGTTTGAAACTCTGGACAATCCAACTCAGAATGATGGTTGGTCTTGTGTATGCGACACCAATCGGATAGGGCAGCTTCTGCCAAGTAAACCCCATTCGCGGGGTTGTCGTTGTTACTATTATTTGGCTGATCAAGAGGGGTAGGAACACCACCGTTATTGGGGCATGTATTCCATGTATGGTTCTGCCTTTGGAAGGGCCTCCTGTCCAAGCTTTGACCTGGGTTCTGATTCCTGTCGTAATGTTGTCTTGACGATATGCCCGCATCCCACTTGTCCCGATGATCATGATTTTCCCTATTAAAGCTAGCTTGAATGTTTTTCTGTGATGTCTGCAGTTGATTGTTCTGATTCCTGAGATACGTCATCTCGGTTGACATTTTCTTGACCATCTCAGTGAGCTCATCAATCTTGTCCCTTTCGGAACTACTTGGTTGTAGTGCGCTATTTTGAAGGAATACCGACTGTGCGGCTGGTTGATTCTGATGAGCAGGAGGGAACTCTGCTGCTTGAAGGTACAAGGGTACTTGGGGTGCCTGCGGGTGTAACAGTTGCTGCTGGGGTGATAGGTACTGAGGCATCAGGTACGCCTAATTCATTGGCTGCCCAGGATGCAGAGCCATAGGCAACTGTGGAACTAGATTCAACAGAAGCGTTTGATGCTGCAATGCTTGCGTTAGTCCCTGAATCTGTGTCAGGTGCGCGATTTGCCCAAGGGATGGTAACGGACCAGATATATTTTTCCCCAGATCCGTACTGGTAATAATAGCCTCAGAATACGCATCCACCAATCTAGTGGGTGGTGGCCTCATCCTTTTTACCAACGCCAAAGTAAGGTTGTCCAACGCAGCATAGTAGACTGGTAGGACAGCGGCATCATTGAAGACATATGGTGCTTGTAGCCAAGTGTACGCTCTGTGGAAGTGATCGTTGAAGGTGTTGATTGGTTCATTGATTTCCCTTTGAACCGCCATGAAATGCCAGTATAAATCTGTCGGGCTGACCGGGGTCTTAAACTTCTATAGGAACACACTCTTCAAGAGATCCCACGTGCTAATAGTTCTGGCTGGTAAGTTGACATACCAGTAAAAAGCCTCTTCTCCCAAGGAATAAGGGAAGAGCCTACAAGCCACATCCTCGTACATGATCTGCATAGTTTTTAATGCAATTTCAAAGATCCTGATATGCTCCTCTGCTGTCCTCTGCGGATCTCAGGAGTTGAACTTTGTGCAGAAATTCTCAAGATTTTTGGGCATATCATGGTAGAGGTTGAACGTAAGGGGAGACAGGTTATTGCCCAACCATGCCATTGGAAGAGGTGGCAGAGGTGGTCACGCCAGGTTGTTCCGTATTTCAACAGGAACAACATTAGCTGGTGAGGCAGCGACTAGATGCGTTTAGTTGGGGTGAATTGGCAGCTTTGAAAATCTCGGTGGCGGTACGAGCGGAAGGTGGATCTGTGAGTGAAGATGAAGGGGGCAGGGATGAAGGGATGATGAGCTGCTCCCTCGAATTGGTAACGGATGGTCCCCTTCATTTAGCTCTCTTAGCTCAGATGGGGGGCTGTAATTCCTGCAATTCTCCCCTCTGTGGTGTAGATCTCAATACCCGATGGAACCTTTCGGGGGAGAATGACTCAATTCAATCCAGCTTTATGATCCAGAAGTTGCCCTCCTTCTAGCGCCAATTCTGTTGATGGTGTTTTTTATGCACTTTACAACATGGGTAATGCATAGGTGCATTACCTCTCTTGAAAGACAATCTTCCACAATCAAATTGCAGAACACTATCCCAAGGTCTCTTGGATGTCAGGTCTTGACAGTGCTTGGAATATTTCAGTTGTTTATGTGATTTGCTGGAATCATAAGGTGGGCTTACGCAATTAAAGCTATAGGGAAATTGCATCAACCAATAGAGTCCTATAGATCTGGAATTACATGCTTTGCTGCAGGTTCAAACAACAGTCTTGGACTCTAGTATTTCATCTAGTTTGGCTTTTACAATGCACAACGAACCTTGATACGAACAGTTTCTGAAAGAAAGGAAAAAGGGGAAAGGGGTGAAGAAGAAAGATGTTTCCTAAACCTGCAACTACCGATGAACAGTGATCATGGAGATTCTTGCCATGGACAGTTTCCTTAAACGGGATTTCACTTAACCAGAATTCTCACAATATCATGAAATCTGTGCTATCTTCTAGGGACTGCAAATATTCATTGTTCATTCACTATGGAAGCATGGATGAAGATGAAATTCAATGAGCAGCAATGGAATAGGAGTCCAGACTAACTTTACACAGTCATCTACCCTCAGCAGATGACCAAAAGTATGGACAAGGAAAGCATACACACAACAATTATTTCCAAGATCAGAAATATCATATCAAATCTATCTAACTCAAAGCGAAGATGCTAGAACAGCAGAGTAACTTAAAACAATCTATAACGAAAAGGGAGAAGAATCATGAAACTTATTGAGAAACTCAGAAAATACACCAAAATTGACTGTATTTGCTATTTATAATTTCTGCAGCAAGTCTTTACAACAACTCAACTCCCTAAAATGAGAGGAGGAAAGCTCTATTTATAGATTCAAATAACAAAATGTATGGCCAAGATTTGATTCTATTATGTGGCCAAGATTCATCTTACATCAGGGTCTCACCTACCCCCCCAAATATTACAATTAAGAGCTCATTTTGTCTCTTCCCAATCTCGTCATCTAGTGACAACACTGTAGCAGATTTATCTTTCAGCTGTTTACTCTTGGCTGTAGCTACTCTTTAAGGTACTGTTCTTCAATGACCGGATTGCCTTCCTACTTCCTTAGTGCTGCATACTCCATGAAGCTCAGGATCAAGGTTTGGAGCTTTTCTACCTCCATGATATCAGACTTTAAGATCTGATAACTCCATTCTTGAGAGTTGCTATTGAGCTTCTCCCAGTCTGCTTCATATTTGGTGCTATTTTCCTTGCAGACCTTTGATTGTGCGAATGCTCGAGCAGCAAAACTCAGGAATTCAGTGGTGACCTCAGCAGACATCCCATCCTCCATGGTCTTCAAAAAGTGGGGTTTGAGGTTCTCAGGATTGATCTCGGCGGCAGGAACCTCATACCCTGTCATCAATTTAAGGTATTGGGTGCACTCCTCTCTGGATTCCCTTGCCCATTCAATATCTGGAGCAATTCGCTCCAAGACCTGCTCCAGCCTCCTTTTTCTATGGTTGTAGTCCCTCTTCCAGGTATCCACCAGCCAGTGGTTGTCATCCTTGAGGGTGAGATCCTTCTCCCATACATCACTTGGCAATGTGAGGATAGCCTCAATTTTCGGGTAGGCTGCGTCGTACTTCCCTGGGAACTTTTCACATATTTTTCTTGTGTCCTCAAGAGTTTTTTGGACCTCTAGAAACCGATTTGTTGATCGAACAGCTATGTTGATACCTGTGTTCCCTATATCCAGAACTTGACGGAACTAGTTTTCTGTGGTTTTATCCAGGTTCCATCTCCTCTCAAGTTTCTTAATTTGTTCATGGGAAAGCAGTTGAGGCGGGGCTAACGAGGTTGTAGGTTGCTCATTCGGAGACAACCACTGCTAGATGTAAGTTGTTAGATCTGCAACCTGCTCTTTTAACTCGTCTTTTGAGCTTTTGTCTTGCCGGATGAGGTGTACGACCGTGGCGATCGACTCTTGGAGGTGTTCGACCTTTTGATCCCTCATGGCCACTCCCAGATCAATGGTGGAGATGTTGTAGGTTGTGCCTTGTTCCCCAACCATCGGTGTTGCTAACTGTACTGCTCTTGATCCCGAGGCGTCCATAGTTATCTTTGATTTGGCTTCTTCTCCTTTCGGGTGCTGATATGCGCCCTGGCCATGATGGCTTCCATCCTCGCTTTGGGATCCTTTGAAGTGGGATTCTTTGGCTTTAGTTGTCTTTGCAGCCAATCGAGCGTTTAGGAGTCCTTTCCTGATCCCTCATCTATCGTTCCACTGTCCTCCTTTTCTAACCCAATAGTTCGGACGATGATGGCCCTTTTACTGGTTTCTATATCTTCCTTCTCTTCAGTGAGAACCTGCTTGGACGTCTCATGTTTAGCCGGGGACTCGGCGTGTGACTGTCCTTTTGGAGAATCCTCCTTTCTTGCATCCTCTTCCTCGCTTGAGATATTCTGATATTTCTCTGGACTTTCTATTTGTTTGTCCTCGGGGAAGAGGGTTTCTTTATCGTGCTCTGGAGTCTGGCCACGTTCCTCAGCTGGAGATCTATCTCTTTCTACCTCTGTAGCAACAGTCTCCTCCTCCTGTGCGAGCCGATCCTCGGCTTCCTTGTCCTCGATTTCTTTGAACTACCGTCCCCATTCTTCATTGAGCCCGGGATCATTTGATTCCCGGATTAGCTCAGCATTATGGTCTCTGCTGTCCTCACTATCACCGCTTGAAGCCTCATAAGCTACCGTGTCAAACTGCTGATGCTCAAATGGGGGATTCTCAGGACCCTGAAACTCTGCGGGCTCTGGTGCCTTTTTAGCTTCTAGCTGTTGTCGTTCCGCTCGTCCGATATTTGCATCGTTGCTTTCATTCTTGGTGACTCGGTAGAGGGGGATGCTGTTGGGGTGGAGGTCATAGCTTGAGCTATTGCAGCCTGGACCATTGGATTGGCTAGCATCCCTGAAAGCTCTGATGGAACATTCTGCATGTATTTTGCCAAGGACTCTGGAAGGCTTGAGGTTGGCGTTGTGGCAGTGGGAACGGAAGGAAAGGAAGGAGACATGGAAGGAGAGGTCAAGGGTGAGGTGGCAGCAGATGGTGAGTTTCGTATGAATAACCTGCATCCCTTGAGAAGTAGGAGGGAGGTGAACAGAGATATCCACCGCAGGTGGGGAGGATACTGAAGCTGGAATCGAGGTAAGTGGAGTGGCGGGTGTGATGACGATAGGTGGAGATCCAAATGAGATGGATCTTTTGCTGGCAATCCCAAGGGGTGAATCTTTGGACATCATAACCGTCGCCATGCCTCCTGCTGTTTTCCTTTTCTTCTTCGAAGGTTCCAACTCAGATGACTTGCGGACATAAGTCTTTGGCTTTGGGAGTTGTCGGCCAACGTCCTTCCTTTTCTTGGACTTCGGAGAGGGTGGGGCTTGTGATGTCTCCCCAGTTGCAGCAGTGGCTTCTCCACCTTCGGAACCGCTTGGTTCACTAACGTGTTCGCTGGCAAGGTCGGTGTACGTTAGTACGACCCCTTGTTGTTTTAGTTGGGCAACCTTGCTGTTTATCCATCCTCTTGTCCTGGCCTCGATGGACCTAGTGAATACACTGACATCACTGAGTTCTGGGGTATCCCAGTTGATTGTAGGCAGCGGCAGGTTGGACACTGTATCGTAGATCGGGTCTAGAATTGTCTCCTCATCCTCCTCTACCTGATCAGGAACCGGGCATAAGTTTACCCTTCGCACATGGACTACGGTCATACGCATATAATAATGCATCCGTACTTCAAGATTGTCCTTGCAATTAGCCCAGAAGTCCTCGATGTTGTGGAGGTGGGCATACCCGTGTCCCAACGCCTTGCGGACATGGCCATAAGGATCCATCCGTGGCCTTGCTGTGTATTGCTCGAAGTTGTACTCGGCCAGCTCCTTTTCGGAGTATCCTGCACACTGGGAGGTATGAACCTTATACATTCCCTGACCCAGATTCATTGGATAGACAGGGCCTGCCAGATGTTTCTCGCCTAAGAGGTTGTGGATGGATCGCAGTTGCCGAGTCAGCTCCAAGAGGATAATTCGGTCGTTTGGATACCGAGGCAACTTATTTGGCTTATCCGAAAAGCCCTCTGCACGGATGTAGGTGAATCTGGGGAACTGGATGTACCAGAAGGCATACTGCCTAAGGAGGGCTCTGGCACTGTGGGACATCCTCCTATGGAAATCCCCGCCTATCGACCTGATTATGTGGGCAATGAATGCATCATTCACCCTGCAGTAGCTGCTTTTGAAGTTCTTGAATTGCAGCTGGGGGTACCTGTCGTAGGGCTTTAGCTCCGGCCCTGATGGATCACTGGGCATCTGTGTCAATCCCTGGTAGTGCCTCTGATTGGCAAGAGAGTACACCAAGTAAGATGTCATGAAGAATTGATTAGTCTTCTTTACTGTGGTAAACTGCTCATGGAAGCAGTCGCTGATTATCTCTCCCCAGTAGAAGACGGTTCCTTTCCCTCGGAGAATCTGTTCTATGAAGTAGAACATCCATTCCTGGAAGAACATTGCACCAGGCAGGCCCATGACTCTACTGAGCAGAGTCACCAGATCATGGTAGTCCTCGTGGAAATCACTACGGAAAAGCTCATGGGGAATTTTCCCGACGCTGCCCCGTTTATCCTTTAGCCAACACTGATTAATGAGTCTTTTGTAGTCCAACGGGTCGTGTTCCCATATACTGATACAGTCTTCCTTGGTAGGGACCTCCATGCTCTCGAAGGTGGGAACGTGGAAGGTTTTGGTAATGCCTGACGAAGACATATCTGCGAGGAGATTTCCCTCGTGGTCCACGATAGTTCTAGTGTCGAACTAATACGCCTCGACACACGCCATTACCAGCTCTGGGGCCACTAAGGCTGGTGGGAAACCTGCTGCCTTGGCGAGTCCACAGCTTTTAATAGCTCTTGCATTTGCCGTTTTGGGGTTCATCCTAACCCTCTGAATGAACTCATCAACATCGACCTGTCCGATGTTGGTATCTGAAACATCCCTCCAAAGGGAGGTAATCCGGGATTGGATGGGGATTCCCTAGAATTTGTACTTCATTAGATCCCGATCTTCTTTGCCCCTTGGTGGCTTTGCAGTTCCTTTTCCTTTCCTGGCAGCACTGGAAGTTTTTGGGCTAGATTCCATGAATTCTGCACAAAGGGCAAGAGTCAATAGTGAAGAACCTGTCATAAGAACTATTGACGAATCCCTGCACGTCAAGATTAGTCTGACAATCATAGTAGATATTTAATAAGCACTTGAAGTTAGATACTTTATAACCCTAGAAGTTTGTACAATCAATCCAAGGTTCTCAGGCCACAAATCCCCTGGCAGAATGCCATTTGGAGAGGCAAAACGAGAATGGAATTCCCATATGCACCTCCCGGGGTTGGATTTCAAGTTTGAAGGTTGGAAATAGAAGACAACGAAATTTTAGCAAGTGGGTCGAAGTCCGTTTCGAATTTGGAGGTCATTTGACCCCCCATTTGAAGGTTCGGGTATCAGTGGCAGGCAGGCCGTTTGAAAATGGTGTAGAAGAAACGGAATCCGAGTCTCAAAATTTCGTTATCAGGAAGCGGTCATCGTTCGGCCGTGAGGAACGGCGGGATGCAGGAGGAAATCCGAGGAGGGAAATCCTGAGGCAGAATTCCGGAGAAGGAAATCCGAAGAGGGAAATCCGAACAAGGAAACCCGAAACGGAATCCAGGAGAAATGTGGAAGAAAATGGAAGTTTGAGTTTGGAAGAAAATTCCACGGCCGGGAAACGGGATCCGGGAAGCCGCTAGCTGGATGCCGTGCAAAAGGCGAAAAACGGACGGATTCTCGAAAAGAGAAGTCCGAAAGGGGAATTCCGGGAACGGGATCCCGAAGACGGAAATCCGAAGGAAAAGATGGAATTTGCAAGCGAACTTATGAAATTTTGATAAAGGTTCCGGGGAAAGGCATCCGGAAAGCCGCTCGATCGGGGCCGTTAAAAACGGTGAAAAGGAAACGGAGTTCCGGAGCAAGAAATCCAGACGAGGAATCCCGACAAAGGAATTCCGGAGAAGGAAAATTAGTAGGAGAAGAAAGGGCGGCCATGGGAAGACCCAGGCCCAGAAGATGCCGGCGTCGTTCCGAAGAATGGCCGCGACACATGAAAGTTCCGGATCGATCCAGAGGTCGATAGAAGGTGGATTTTTGATTTCAAAGAAATGGGTTTTGTGCGCAGTGAGGATATCTACTAAGTTCGGACTTCGTTTTTTATTTATCCTTAACAAAATCTCAAAAAAATGCGAAAAGAACTTAGGGCGCGGGACGGAAAACCTACCTCAAAAACCCGAAGAACAGGCTAGTCGGATGCGCAGACGTCGTCGGAAGAAACAGCTTGAAAAACGTCAGAAAGGAAGCTAAATCGCCGGGAGCTCTGGAATGTGCTTCTGTTAGTCGAAAATTTGATAATGACAGCCGGAAAACGTTTTTATAGCAGAAAATGCCATTAGTACAGCAATAAATGCTCCATACGGTTGCAGGTGGGTTGGTGAACTCCGGAAAAAGGAAGGTGGTGGGACGTCCCGAATCGGATGTCCGGAAAGCCGTTCCCGGGAAGACGTTGCCTGGACACCGTGAAGAACGGTGAAACCTGAAAGGAAACCCGGAAGGGGAAACCCGACGAAGGAAACCCGAAAATTTCAGAAGATGTAGAAAAAATTTTGATGCGAAGTTTCCGGTCAAGGCGAGATTTTTTAAAATATAACATTGGGAAACGTGCCACCTTTATTGAAGGGAAAAAAGAGGGTCCCCGTTCCGAACGGGGTGTGTGTGCAAAAAGGGGCACAACAATAACTAATATTTTTGTAAAAAACCTAGCATGATCTTTTCTTTCATCTTCAAATAATCTAGAGAATCAAAACACTTTGAAGAAAAATAAGTATTTGTATTACTATGTTTGCATATAGTTGTTCTTGTGAGATTTGGGTGATTGCAACTTTTTTTGTAATCCTAAAGTCATTTTTGGCTGCTCCACAATGTTTAGAGGGATTGATAAAGTCAATATTGGATTTCATTTCACCAAAATCAAAGATTGGATGACCTAGTTGCAAAATAAGGGTTTTAGAAAGGTTCTAGAAGATAGTTGATATTTTAATCCTACACTTTTAGCCCAAACAAACCTTGCCATTGTGCTCAGAAGGCCCAAAAATATGAAGATTGACTATCAAATCATCAATTTTAGATAATTGACCTCTAAGGCAAAAGAAATTTCTCCCTCGAGCTATATGAGTCACCATACAGTACAACCATATTGATTTTTCAAAAAAGAATTTTTTTCAAGCAATATATTGTAATTCCTACAATATTGTGATAATGGCATTGAAAGCACTCATCGCTCATAGATCAGTGTCATCAATGCAACACTAAGGTGCTACCTATAGTATGAGATCCTCCTTGCCAGTGTTTGAGCGACAATGGACCTCAATTTTTGTCCAAGAATGCTCACCATCTGCCACCTCCCCACAAGTCTGGTAAATTTGGTGGTTTGCCAAACTAAACCCCTACCAATTTATCTGGAACCTCACCAAAAATGGTGACAAATAATTTTATCAAACTGCAACTAAAGTCAAGGCAATTCTACCAAATTTGGAGGTTTCTCAACCAAATATAGCGATGATATCAACATGATGCAGAAAAAGTATTTTTGAGTTTTCAACCCCCTCTCTATTGGGCTTTTTAGTTTTGTGGTCCAACTATGGGAGTCTCGTTCTCAAGCATATAGAAGCCTTGTTTGGTACAATTTTTTAATTTGGGATAGCATTTCACACTCTGCATAGTAGTTCAATTGGTTTTCTAAATTGATGCTCTATAAATTTTCATAATTTAAGGATTTTTCTAGAATTGGTTGCACAACTCTCATTTTGAGACCTTCCAAGAGTTGTAACTTGTGCAAACATACTCCTTTTTGGGTGTCATCTTTCTAGAGTTCATATTTTTCTATGTACTATGTACCAATGCTCTCAAATAGATCTCTTTTTGTAATTGAATTTTAGTTTCAATAATTTGGTTGTTTTTGGCCCTCTAAGAGTCTTAAAAAATCTATTTTTTTAATTGTAAAACACACTAATTATAAAGTGCCAAATTTGTAATTTTAAGGGGGGTCATTTTAGAAACTAGTTAAAGGGGTGGGTTGTCTCATGTGCTTGATTTTTTGCACCTATTTATGGATTTATACATCATGGATCAAACAACAATACCCATTCTATCTCCTTACAAATATTTTGAGTAGAAATCATGCATGAAAATCTACTTAATAAAAAATGGTTTACATAGGATAACAATGGCACTGGAAACTAAACTTGAACACAATAAATAATTTTTTTAAGTAGTTCAATATATGTGATTCAAAGCCTATGGAAATATTTGTTTATCTATTTCTCCTAATTTTCTCTTTAATATTGAATCTTTGAATTCTCCAAATAAAATCTGGACTAAGCTAGAGACACTATTTGACACACAAGATTCAATTAGGGGTCATATGTTGGTAAATGAACTCATAAGACTAAGTCTATATAATTTCAACACAGCCCAAGGTTTCTTCACCAAATTGAAATCACTAAGGCTACAGTTAAAACAATGTGGAATCAAAAATAAAATTGAATAATTGATTCTCAATATTATCTCCAAGATAAGTTTTGAATATTTAGTGTCTTTTTCTACCTTCTATGCTTCTAAGGGTACACTTGGGACACAATTCACCATTCCATCTTTGGATGATTTTGATATCTCTCTCACATGGGATAAATATAAGCTAATATAGATGGGCACTCTAAAATCCTCTAAGTCACATGCCTTGGCAGTCAACCAAGGCACAAATACATACTATCCTCTCTTACCACCTTATCATTGAGTAGGGTATTTACTAAATCCCTACTTAGAGATTTTTTCTAGTGCTTTTTGATAATAACCAACCTTTCAAAAACTAAAACACCTTATAGGAAGGCATTCATAGTCCAACTCTTGTACCCATTCCCCCAACATAGTCTTCAACTTAATCATTTATTTGAATTGTTTTCATAGATTCACTTTCATAAGGATCCAAGTATAAACTTAAACAGATGCTCCTCCTTTTAATTTGAGGAGAATTGGATGAATTCACACAATAAATTCCCAACCATCTCAAAGATATCCTTTGACCAAAATTCTTGTGGTAATTTATACATATGGATCCATAATGGATATTCCTTAATCAACTCATCATGTGGATCAAAGCCATGTATCCATTCTCTAATACATAATCCTAAATTCCCATGAACCAAGAACATCCCTTAAGAATATTATTATGGTCCAATTCCAATTGAAAAATAATTTGAATAAACCCTAAAGCCAAAAATATTACCTAATATTTTTGGAAGCTTGACCATTTTGAATTAATCCAAACCTCAACTCTTTCTATTGTAGGCCAAATTCTTGTAATATTTACAATCATGACCCTCATTAAGTCAACTTACCCATCATCTAATTAAAAAAAACTCTAAGATTTAAAGACAAGGAAAATCTAAGTCCACCTCCACATTAGTATTAACAATTGCTTTCATATCTTTTGTTTAGATTCTTGCACCACTCTTATTTTGCTTGATTTGGAATCCACCAAGTCAGAAATATTATCAATCTCTTAATTGTTCTCAATAGCTATTAACTCAAAGCGGATATCCTAGCATCCAATTTTAATTCTCAACTATTTGAGGCCTATTAAGGAGGCGATTCTTGACAATAAAAATTGGATGCTAGATATCTAATTCTAAAATTATAGGTTTTCAAGAATAGTTAGGAGCTTGGGAAGATTTTCGACTTGGGGGATCCTAAATCAAGAAAATGAAGGAAGGTGTAGGAATCTACATAGAAGATAAACAGGCTTTCAATTTTCAATACCAATATGGAGATAGACATAGATATTCCTCTCCTTGATATCTCAGAGAACTTTTGAGTCAGATGGTGGATAGGTTCAATATGCGTGTTGTGATTGTAAAGTTTATATGAATTTTTCATTTAATGGAAATAATGAAGGCTTGGATTAATTTCAAATGGTTGAGTTTTTTTACCCTTGAGGGAAGCATTTTGGCTTTATGGTTTATTCAAACTATTTTTTAGTTATCTAATTGGACCATAACAATATTCTTAGGGGAGGCCCATGGTTCATGGGGAATTCAAGATTATATATTAGGGAATGGAAACCTAGCTTTGATCCAAATGATAACTTTATTAACAAAGCTCCATTATGGATTGATATGTATAATTTACCACAAGAATTATGGTTAAAGGAGATATTTAAGATAATTGGGAATTCACTAGGTGAATTGATGCAATTGAGATTAGGGAATCCCATCGAATTTCCCAATCACATGGCCAAAATTCAATGTTCAAAATTAGATATTCAAATTACAATAAAATTGAAATTCTAATGTTTTGAAGAAAAATCACTATAGGAGTACAATCAAATCACTTCCTAATCTTTGGAACCACTCTGCAACTTCCCAAAATTTCCTCCTAAATATATGCCTCTCCCTTCCCTTTATCTATCAATGTCACAAAAGATAAATTAGAACCACTCTCTGCAGTTATAGCAATTGAATCATTACAAAAATGCAAAATTCTAGTAGTAGGTTGAGAACCCATAAGTACAATTGGAAGAAGGAAACTTGCAAATACAGTAGTGAGTGAAAAATCTATAATTGATAGGTTCAAACATGAAATCATAATCAAGTTTAGTTGGATAGTAATTAATCACAATCTTTACAAGATGATGTCATTGGGCATCATGCTAATGTCATTTGTGGAACTATTCATCAAAACTGGTTCAATAATCGTTAAGGTTTAGCTCACCAGACTTTACCCACAAATGTTGATGGCTACAAGATACTCAAAAACTTCAAGATGCACATGAGATTCCCACAAGGGAAGATGATGTCATAATTTTTTCCACGTGGAATACTTCAATATGTGGGGAAAGCTATCAAAGTTGGAAAATAATTGGTTGAAACAAAATTCTGGTTCACTTAGAAACTTCTACAAACCACTTGGTTGTCATATTCCTACAATGCAAAAAAACCTATCAGAATCGAATAAATATATGTTAAGTTTTGATTCATTTAGAAACTCTAGCAAATTTTTCATTGTAGCCCAAAAGCCCACAACTAACAACATTAAAACTCCACAAAGCTATAACTTGGCCATTTTTTTGTCAAATCTTCATCAAATTTGACCTATGGATACCCATTAAGCTTTTCTACAAGGTGGAATCATCATATTTCCAAAAACATTTCTGGAAAATCCTCCTAGAGCAACAATCAAACAAACACAAGGAAAACAAAAGCACATAATTGAAAGGAAATATTTTTTGTTGACTCAAGATTATTTGTGGATCCAAATGCTCTTGCATCAAACACGAAGGGTAAATGAAATGTTCCATGAATTTGTAACTCATGAAATTTTTGGAAAGTTTGGAATCAAGATCCCATACTTAGCCAATTTCATAGCTTTCAACCAATATGCCATAGTTGCAACTCTATCCTTTCAACAGACCATGTACTCCATATATTCTTTTCCTAATTTCCTTTTTATCATGGAGATACTAATCACTCTATCTACTTTTTCAAAATTATTTTCAAGAAACTGATGACTCTATCTTGGAGCAACCTAAAAATCTACAAGTGTATCCCCTTTTGTGCTTGTCCGCCCCTCATGATTCTTATACAAATCAATAAAATTAAAAATGGGAGATATATTTATACTTGCTAGAAGGTCAATTTCATAAGCATTGGATGTAAACTTCCTCGAGATGCTACGTGGGCCTATCTTCTTTTGTTTCAATTTATTGTATGTTCCATGTGGGTACCTATCCTTCCTCAAATGTGCCATAACCATATCCCCTACTTGAAAATCTTCTTCTCTTCTATTCATATCAATGTACTCTCCTTGTATTTGATGGAACTCTTCTCCAAGTCTTCCTTTACTTTCTTATGCAACTCATGAATATACTCAACAAAATCTTTTTCTGCAACACTCACCTAAATATTCTCTATCTCTCAATTCATTGACACCTCTACGGATAAACCCATAAACAATATAAAAAGGAATTTTCCCCACACTTATATTAACTAGATTATTGTAGGAATACTCTGTCTGAGCCAATTTCATGTCCCACTGATTTGGTCTATCACCTACCAAACAAATAAATAAATTTCCCAAACTTCTATTCACAACTTCAATCTTCCCATAAATTTGGGGATGATAGGCTAAACTAAACCTAAATCTGTACCTAAATTCTTCCATAACTTGTATGAAAAAATGGCCATTAACTTAGCATCCATATTTGATAGTATACACTTAGGTAAACTGTGTAGCCTAAATACCTCCTTGAAAAACAAAACTTCTAGGTGGGAAGCATCCTTACTCTTTTGAAGATTATTTTATCAAAAATTATCATGACATGTGCCAATTTTTGGGAATGGATGTCAAAACACAGATTCCCATTCCTCTGATGACGATAGCAACAAACATTTATAATATTGAAATCAATAAGGAGTTTTATTTTTCATATTTTATTGTTGATGAAATGCATAAATAATTGGTGGAAATGAAGACTAGTGGAAAAGTGGTGGATTTCAAATGGTACTCCTTGTTATGCCACATGTTCTTCTATGGTGGGAGGAAATTTTGGGATAAAGCTCCATAAATTAGGCAGAATGATGATAATATCACCCCTCTCCCATTCCAGTGTTGGAATTACATTTGGGACATGTATTGCCAAAATACAAACTATGTGGTGTTTGAGGAATCTTCTATCAAGACAATTTTGAGGTACATAGGTGTTGAAAAACAAAGGTTTCCTAAGAAAATTCTTGATCTCCTAAGGCAAAAGGGCATGAAACCTGAGTTAGGCATTGCTCATAATAGGGGAGATTAGTTTTTATATGGGAATTCTATAGTACTCAGAGTGTATGGGTCTCCTATATGACCCCATATTTTTCCCAGAATTGTATCACCAAGGCTTGCATATATAGAGATAATTTGGTAGTTAAATGAATCTAACAGGCTTCATGTAAGATGGTATAATAAGGGACTATTCTTCCCAACATCCCTAGTAATTTTAGATTTTATTTTTACTAATAAATAGGGATTAAAACTTCTCTATTTTAGTTTTCAATCTTATAGAATAAACTTTGACATCAAAAGAGACTTTGATTTTGAGAGATTCATTGGCCCAATAATAATAAATGCTAGATTGGGAGGTTTTCATCATAGGGTAGTATTTGAAGAGGATGTCATCATAAATTGTTTGAAAAAGGAGGAGGTAAAGGATAGAATAAAAAATGGGTAAGAATTTGGAAGGGAGAAGAACAAAGAAAGAAAGAAGACCCAAATTATTTAGTTTCCTACTCTAAAGTACAAGATATTATTACTAGAAAAAAATATGTTGGATAACATAGACTCCTTAGCCTATAAGCCATCTTAGAAGAAGTTAGAGGAGAGGCCTCAATATTACATAGGCCCTTGAGAGATTGCAAGCATACACCAAGCAGCAAGAGGACCTCAAATTTCATAGAGGTCACAAGGACAACATGTGCAAGAACATCCTACTCAATAAATTTCCTCCCTGACCAGATAAGAAAGCAAGAGAAGAAGGGTTGATCAGCCCCAACTTGTGGAGTATTCCTTAGGTGTGGGAGAGGGGACAAAGGCTGAGGATGTCACTCAAAATGATATTAGTGATAAATAAGTTTACTAGGTTTTTCCTATCCCACCAAGGGTGAAAATCCTTGGTATCCCCCAAGACAGGCTAACAGTTAGCCTAGGGGATGGGAGCAAAGAGGAGAATGACATAATAGCCTTGGCGTACATACAATTCATTAGTGATGATGAATTTAGAGACTTCATGTTGACAATAAAAACAAAATTAATTGAAACCAAGAGAGATGTTGACCCATCACATGTAGAAAAAATAACCCGATATATTAAAGGAAGTGGATTTTAGGGTTAATAACACTACTCCTAATGAGGCAAGAAAAATGGTGCATGATGTTGGCATCATATTATTTCCAAAATGGGATATAGCTTTAGTTATAACCCTTAATAAAACAAGAAGCCAAGATGATGGTTCCTTTGCAATCGAGGAGCAGGTAGAATAGGATTATTTTAAGTCTAGCTTTAATGTAAAATTTGAGACTTTGTCTATTTAGGCTCTAGCCCTATCAAAAAATAAACAGCAAGTGGCAAGGAATGTAGGAAAGTTTATTTGGAACCTTTTTGTAAAGAGAGTTTTTAGATACCTCCCTAGTCCAAGTTGCATCTCTTGAAATTAATAATTTTTGGTGAAGCTACCACCAAGAGACTACAATCTAATCATGGTAAATTGTAGGTGAATTATCAAAAGTTATTGAATGAATATAATAAACTCTAGGTTTTTCTTCCTTCTACCCAAGAAGGATCTACCCCAGTGATCGCAACTCCAACCAATTTAGTGGACTTTTTTGCACAAGACAAGGATGATCATTCATTAGAAATAAAGGAGGGAGAAGGAGTAGCTAAAGCAAAGAAGGGAGGCTAAAATGGCAGCCAAAACTAAAGCCCAAAAAATTACCACATACATAATTGATGATTTATTGGGCAACAAGTTATCCAAAATTCTACACAAGTTAGAAGATTTGTGGGGGAATTTTAATAATTTCAAGAATGATTTCATCAATAATACCCCTCAAATGGTTTCCTTACAAATAATTCAAGGTCTGTGGATCCTAAGACCAACACCTATCAGTGAAATTGTCAAGATCAAAAAAATTGATAATGATGCCCCTAAAGCAATTTCAAAGACAAAAGATGCCATTGGGCTACTTGGGGAAATTTTATCTTTTCAATCTAGGCTAGATCTCCAATTGAGAAATAAATTAAAAATGTTTGATGCAATGGAAAAGGGAGTAATGCCTAAAATTTTGGATAATTTTGGGATTATTAAACCTCTACAAACTTGGAAAGGGGAGTTTGGGGCTATAATCCCTTCTATGTGTTCATTTATTTGTTCAAGAGGTAAGCCAGACCTAGTTCTACTAAATAATGAAATTAATCAATTAATAAACTTAGAGTCTAATTTAGATAACTTTATTAAGGAGACTAGGGTAGTTATGAATGGAAATTAAAATGTCCATAATAATAAGGTCCAAAAGATTTTGAAATTCAAGTGGCCAACTGAAGATTATTACAACTCATGGATCAAGTAGTATAATCGTAGATGGTGGCATATTTAGCATCATTTATTACAAATCCAATAGATTCATCATCAGTTTTGGTCCACTCAAGTTTTTTTGTCTTACCTAAGGTGGTTGTAACTTTTTGTCATGTCGTGTGAACAAGTTTGTCAAATGAAAATATGACATATGTTCAAGGCTCTTAGCTTGTTACTCCCTTTTTTTTTATAAAGGGAATTATGAGCCTATTTTTGGGATCTTGGAGAATATAATTTTGGAACAGCCTAGTTAGGTCTTAGTAAGTCTTAGCTTTTTTCAGCGGAAGGAATTGTAAAGTTTTGTTCATGACAGAAATATACAATATGAATTGAGACATGTTTGAGTGATATTCATCAACACTCTTGTCTCCTATTTTGTATACAATATTTTATAATTCAATATAATCAATGATTTTGTGATTCTATATTACACATTTTTTGTAGTAAATATTTTTTGATGGCTTCTATTCAATGAGTAGAATAATTTCTTTCAATTAAATGTTAGTATATTGTGATATGAATTAGGATTTGTAAGAAGAATCGTGTTGCTAAATAGTAGTGGGTTATATTGTTATAAGGTAATGATATATTTCAAACCCTTAGACTTGTAATTAGATTATTGTTATAAGAGAATTTCATGATTCTTGACTCTATAATAGGATAAGAAACTCATCCAGGAATGCATTTTTTTTAGTATCAAATTATGAACTAAATCATAAATTTTTAAGCTTCTTGTTTAATTTTTAGTTATATTCTTACACCAAAATCTAAGAGAATCAAAGGAGTATATGGATGAGATGAATTATAAATCATAATCCTAATAATATATGTAAGAAAATTATCTACTAAATATACCATCTATTCCAATGTTGTATATGTTTAAATGGTGTATGTGAAGGGAAACCCACCTTGGTATTGTAGAGCCTAAAGTGTAGAAGGATTTTTTCAAATCCATGTTTTTTGGCCAATAACATGATTTTTCTTGATAATAATAAGTAGCTTACCTTTAAATAAAATCAGATAATCAACTATTTCTAAAAATAAATAATACTAGCAGCTTTTCTAGAAAATTATCTTCTAGTGTTAAGTGTTGGATGTTGTGGTTGTGTTGTTGATATGTGGTTGTAATTGATGTCAACACTATTAGCATTAATGATTCTTAAGGTTGTATATGTCGAGGATATTGAGAAAATTGTAAAAAATATAGTGCAAGCAACCAATGTATCTAAGAAGGTCAGAATGGTGGAAAAGAGCTTTAAGTTGTTAATCTGAAGGTGCACTTCAAATTTTTTGTTTCTGAAGCTTTCTAGTATGTAGTCCGAAAGTTTCAGAGGTTCGCATCAAGATTTGTGGAAGTTATGAAGATTTGTGTGCCTACAGTTATTCAGTTTTTGTAGATGGTGTTCTTGGTTGAAGCGGATGAAATTCTGGTAATTTCATGTGTTGTGCATGTACCTGTGATGTTCATGGATGAGTCTAGATTGTGCTCTATCCTTTCTATATTTTTGCATTGATTGGAGTGTTCATGATCAAAGATTTTTCTGACGTGTGCTCGAGTTTTCATGTTCTTGGTCAACATGATGGTGTTAGCGTGTTACGGATCCATTAGGATTTATTGTTTGGTGTGTTTGGAGGTGTTTTTTGGGTCCTCGCTATGTTGTGATGGACTTGTGTTGGTGTGCATTGAAATTTATTCATGTATTGAGGCCGATAGTTGTAATTTATTCTTTTTTTGTGGCCGACTAAATAGTGGATGAAAATCTATGTAGCAGATATATATATGAGATTGTTTTCCTCATTTAGAGGCAAGTGCAAAAGTGTACAAGTGATGTACATGTGAAAATAAAGGTTAGATCATTCAGAGCAGAGTGTGGAAGAGATTGAGCAGAGTGTGGAAGAATTTTTTGGAAGTTTTTATGCGCCTAACTGGAACTATAATCAGGCTTTTGTAGAAGCTAATTTCTCAGTTCAAATTCATCATATGGATTTAATCTGATTACTGTATGTAAGGCAATGAGCCTTCCCTTTGAGCAGTGTGTTGTAGGCATTGCGCCTAAATGCAAGTGCATTCCTTTTTATTCTTCATTATACTTCTAACATGGTATAATCTTGTGGACTAACATCCACCATGGTTTTTCCCCTAACAGGGTTTCCACATATAAAATCTTGGTGTTCATGTGTCTCCAATGTGTTGTTGATTTAATGCTTGCACTGTTAATTATTAGATCTATGATATAAGGTTGATTAATGTTGTATAAGTTTGATTTTGGTAACTAGTGATTCACCCCCCCTCTCAGTTGTCTATCCTTGTTTTTCCAACAATTGGTATCAGAGCTAGTTCCTCTGAAAGAATCTTAACAGCTTGAGGTGATCTGAGATGGAATCATACAAGAAGGATAGTCCTAGATTCGATGGTATAAATTACTCTCTATGGAAAGTCAGGATGGAGTGTCACTTCAAGTGCATTGGTGAACTCTTCTGGAAGATGACACAAAGTGCATCTACTATTCCTCATAATGGTCCTTCCTCTGAAGATGAGATCAAGCAAGCATAAATTAATACCAGGGTATTAGAAACTTTGGTGAGTGCTTTGATAGATTCAGAGATGACAAATGTGATAGGATTGAAGACTGCATACCAGATTTGGAAACATTGTATGAAGGAGATGCACTAGTGAAAAGTGCTAAGCTACAAAGTCTAAAAGGAAAATGGGAGAGCTTGAAGATGAGTGAAGATGAAAACATATTTTCCTTCTCGCAAAAGATAAATGAATTAGTGATGGACATTATATGTGCTGGTGGAACTTTGGATGAAGATGAAATTATGGCTAAGATACTTATATCTGTGCCCTTTCCTATAAGAAAAAATCTCATGCTATTGATGAACTCAGGACAATGACAAATATTACAAGAGACATGCTGATTGGAAAACTTGCTGCATTTGAATTGAGTGAATTTGGTGAGTCTGCTCCTAAGACTGAATTTGTCTTCAAGGCTACCATGTTCAGGAAAAGAAAGCGGAGATATGATTCAAAAGAAAGTTCCAAGAGAATATTCAAGTATGAAGATGAGATGAAGCAGATTGAAGATGAAGAAAAGGAATTGGAAGAACTGGAAGCATTGATTGTGAAAAGAGAATCAAGAAGTCATGGTAAGTACAAAGGAAAGCTACTTATTAAATGTTTTTCTTGCAGTAAGATAAGTCATTTTGTATCTAAATGTCTTGAAAGAGTTTCAAAGTACAAACCTAAGAACACTAGATTTCAAAGGAAGTGCTATTATGTTGAAGAAGGTGTAATTGATAAAAAATTTGATAAAGAAACTGGAAATGAAGATGAATGGGTATTTATTGCTATCAAAGAAAATGGTCACGTGTCCAATGAATTTGCTAGTAATGTAAATGTTGAGAAAGCTCTTGCAACAAAATTTGAAGAAAAAGATGAGTGGGTAATTGACAGTAGATGCTCACATCATATGACTAGTGACAAAAGCTAGTTTGTAAGCTTGGAAAACTATGGTGGTGGTGTTGTGAGATTCAGAGACAACACTTCTGGTGTGATTCGTGGTAGAGGCACTATTTCTTTTGGTGGTAAGAAAAATACTGATGATGTTATTTATGTAGAAGGCTTAAAGCATAACTTGTTGAGTGTTGGAAATATGGTAGACAAAGGTTACAATCTACAGTTCAAGGATGGTAAGTCTAGAATAAGTGGAAGTTCAAGAAATATGATTGCTTCAGGTACAAAGACAAAAGGTAATATCTTTCATTTGAGTGTTACTAGTGAAAGTTGTTTGATTGCTCAAATTGATGTAAGTCGGTTATGGCATAGGAGATTGTGTCATGTGAACTTTGATAACATTGTCAAGATAAGCTCTATTCAAGCAGTTAGAGATCTGCCTAAGTTAGTAAAGCCTACTAACACTATGTGCAAGGAATGTCAGATGGGAAAACAAACAAGAAATTCTTTCCAGAGAAAATAGTATAGCTCTAATGGAGTATTGGATTTGATACATACTGATCTATGTGGTCCATCTAGAATCAGAAGCCTACAAGGTGAAAAGTATTTTATGTTGCTCATTGATGATTATTCTAGAATGATATGGGTTGCTTTCTTAAGAGAAAAAAATGAAGCATTAGAAAAGTTCAAAAGTTTTAAAGCTATGGTAGAGAATGAGATAGGTCAAAGGATTAAATGTCTAAGGTCAGATAGAGGTGGTGAATTCACTTCATGGGAATTCAGTTCTTTTTGTGAAGAGCATAAATCCAAAGATAGCTATTTGCTCCTCGGACCCCTCAACAAAATGGAGTTGTTGAAAGAAAGAAGAAAACCGTTCTAGATACTGCTAGAACCATGTTGCTGGAAGAAAATGTTCCTCATTTCTACTGGAGATAAGTTGTAAGTATTGTTGTGTACACCATTAACATGGTGAATGTCAACAGTAATTCTGGTAAGACACCTTTTGAGCTATGGTTCGGTTATAAGCCTACAGTTAAGTATTTCAAAAAAATTGGAAGCAAATGCTACATCAAGAGAGATGATGATATAGGCAAGTTTGATGCTAGAAGTGATGGAGGAATATTTCTAGGATACTCTACTAAAAGCAAAGCTTACCGTTGCTTTAATAAGAGCTTGAAGAAAATGGTTGAAAGTGCAAATGTCAAAGTTGATGAAGATATCGGTAAATCATCCAGATCTAGCGGTTATGATTCAAATGATCAACATGATAATGCTAATAATGGAAGTAATGTTCAGGCACATAATCAACTTCAAATTGTTCTGGTGAACCAAGGAAATAAAGAAGCAGAAACTAGCAAAGTGCAGAAGAAAGAACACAAGAACAAGAGGTAAGAGAAAATCTCAAAACTCCTAAGTATGTAAGGTGAAATCATTCTAATAGTCAGATCATAGGAGACAAGAGAAAAGGTGTGCAGACTAGAAGAAGAATTATGGAAGAGTATTGTCTAATCTCCAAAGTTGAGCCTAGAAATATCAGTGAAGCATGCACAGATGAACATTGGATGGAAGCCATGAAAGAAGAACTAATGTAGATATAGTAAAATGATACATGGGATCTTATTCCTAGACCTTAGAACAAAAATGTGATTGGAACCAAGTGGGTGTTCTAGAATAAGCTGAATGAACAAGGTGATGTGGTCAGAAACAAAGCAAGATTGGTTTGCAAAGGATACTCATAGATGGAAGGTATTGATTTTGAAGAAACTTTTTCTCCTGTTGCTAGAATTGAAGTTGTAAGATTATTTCTCGCTTATGCTACTTTCAAGAATTACAAAGTTTATTAGATGGATGTAAAGTCAGAATTTCTGAATGGTGAACTAGAAGAAGAATTTTATGTTGAACAACTAGATGGATTTCAGTTGACTGATGAAAAGGACATGGTATGTCGATTGAAGAAATCTCTATATGGACTTAAGCAAGCTCCTAGAGCTTGGTATGCTAGGTTGGACAAATAATTATTGAAACTTAGATTCAATAAAGGTACTACTGACAACAATTTGTAGTTCAAGTTGGATCAAAACAAAGAACTGATCATTAAAGTCTTTGTTGATGATATTATTTTTAAAGGTGATGATGATTTATGTATGAAGTTTGTCGATGAAATGAAAAGTGAATTTAAAATGTCAATGATAGGAGAGCTAAAATTCTTTTTAGGATTCCAAATCACTCAGTTAGATGATGGAATTTTTGTATCTCGATCTAAATATGTGAAAGAGTTACTGAAAAAGTTTGGCATGCAAGATTTAAAGCCAGTTGGTACACCTATGGTGACCAGATGCAAACTTACATAGAATGATGATTCTCCTAAATAAAATCAGACAAGATACAAATCAATGATTGGTGGACTACTCTACTTGACTCAAGCTAGGCCAGATATAATGCATGTTGTGTGCATGGTTGCTAGATTTCAAGCTGATCCTAAAGAGTCTCATGTGACTACTGTGAAAAGAATTTTCAGATACCTGAAAGGGACAGTTGATCTTGGTCTTTGGTATCCTAAGGATGATGATCTTATCCTAAATGCTTTTACTTATGTTGATTGGACAGGAGATGTAGATGATAGGAAGAGTACCAATGGTGGTGCATTCTTCTTAGGAAAGAAGGTATCTTGGCTAAGCAAAAAGAAGAACTCAGTTTCATTATCTACTGCTGAGGTAGAATACATTGTTGTTGCAAACAGTTATACCCAAGTATTGTGGATGAAGCAAATGTTGAAAGATGTTAGAATTGAGTATGAAGAACCCATTGCCATATTTTGTGACAATTCAAGTGCCATTAAAATTTCTAAGAATCTACTGTTGCATTCAAAGACAAAGCATATATCCATCAAGTATCACTTCTTGAGAGACAAAGTAAGTGACAAAGAAGTTAGATTGGAGTACATACCTACCAAACAGAAAATTGCAAATATCTTTACCAAGTCGTTGCCTAAGGATACTTTTGAGTACCTCAAAGGAAATTTAGGGGTGATTTCCCTTCCTGATCAGAACTAAGATGCGGGTATTTGCATCATTCTGTGAATTCATAGACATATATTATTCCAGATTGATGTTGTGGTGGCTGCTACTCACGGGGAGTAGTCAGATGATTCAAATTTGTGATCAAAGCATGTGTACCTTTTCCATTGATGTCAAAGGGGGAGAGAAACAATGTGAAAAATGTGAGAAAGAAGAGAAATGAAGGAAATAGGAAAGAGTGCACAATCTCAAGGGGAGATTGTTGGAGAAGAGTTAGTTGGGTTGATGGTATTATTTTTCACATCATGTGTTGCCATCAACGCCAAAGGGGGAGTTGTTGGATGTTGTGGTTGTGTTGTTGATATGTAGTTTCCATTGATGTCAACACTATTATCATTAATGATGCTTAAGGCTGTATATGTTGAGGATATTGAGAAAATTGTAAAAAATATAGTGCAGGAAACCAGTGGAGATGAGACGGTCAGAACGGTGGAAAAGAGCTTTAAATTGCTAATCTGAAGGTGTGCTTAAAAGGGTTTGTTTCTGAAGCTTTCTAGTATGTTTTCCAAAAGTTTCAGGGGTTTGAATCAAGATTTGTGGAAGTTATGAAGATCTGTGTGCCTACAGTTATTCAATTTTTGTAGATGGTGTTCTTGGTTGAAGGAGATGAAATTCTAGTAATTTATTGTGTTGTGCATCTACCTGTGCTCTATCCTTTATGTACGTTCGCATTGATTGGAGTGTTCGTGATCAAAGATTTTTCTGATGTGTGCCCAATTTTTCATGTTCTTGGCCGACATGATGGTGTTAGCGTGTTGCGGATCCATGAGGATTAATATTTTATTGTTTGGCATGTTTGGAAGTGTTTGTTTGGGTCCTCACTATGTTGTGACGGACTTGTTTTGGTGCGCATTGAAATTTATTCATGTATTGAGGCCGATAGTTGTAATTTATTCTTTATTTGAGGCCAACTGAATAGTGGATGCAAATCCATGTAGTGGATATATATATGAGATTGTTTTCCTCATTTAGAGGCAAGTGCTCAAGTGTACAAGTGATGTACATGTGCGAATAAAGGTCAAATCATTTAGATCAGAGTGTGGAAGAAGTTTGTGAAAGTTTTTGTGTGCCTAACCAGAACTATAATCAGGCTTTTGTAGAAGCTAATTTCTCAGTTCAATTTCATCAGATGGATTTAATCTAATTACTGTATGTAAGGCAGTGAGCCTTCCCTTTGAGCAGTGTGCTCTAGGAAGTGTGCTTGAATGCAATTGCATTCCTTTTTATTCATTATACTTCTAATAGGGTATAATCTTGTGGACTAACATCCACCATGGTATTTCCCCTAATAGGGTTTCCACGTATTGAATCTCACTATTCATGTGTCTCTGATGTGTTGTTGATTTAATGCTTGCACTGTTAATTATTAGATCTGTGATATAAGGTTGATTAATGTTGTATAAGTTTGATTTTGGTAACAAATGATTCACCCCCCTCCTCTTAGTTATCTATCCATGTTTTTCCAGCATTAAGTCCATACAATGATTGATGCTTCGCAATGATGACAACCCATTTGGCAGCTCTTTCATCAATTTTTTTGAAAAATCTTCCAAAATCACTTATACCTCCATCATTTTTTTTATTTCTTCTCTATTATCCCAAACTCCACAAGCTTGGGAATAAAAGAATAGTAGGTTTTCTCCTTCTTTATGTCCTTGAAAAAATGTTTCCCTATCACCAAAAAAACTCAAGGATTTTTCTCTACATTACAAATTGAGGGATTCTTCTCTACTTTTTCCTCCTTGTATTCCATGGGATTTAGAGAATATTCCTTTACATTCTTCTTTATGATATAATAATTTGTTTTTCCATCATGGGTGGCTTGTCTATCATACTTCTAAGGTCTACCCAATAAAATGTGGCATTCATCCATTCACACAACATCACATAGTATCTCATCCTTATAACTACCTATATGAAATAAAAGATGTTGTTCACTTACCCATAGTTTGTGTCCCCTTTACAACCATCACACTTTCTTCTCTATTATCCAAAACTCCACAAGCTTGGGAATAAAATAATAGTGGGATTTCTCCTTCTTTAAGTCCTTCAAAAATTATTTCTTCACCAAACAAACTCAAGGATTCTTCTCTACTTTACAAACTCAGGGGTTCTTCTCTACTTTTTCCTTGTATTCCAAGGGATTTAGAGCACATTCCTTTCCATTCTTCTTTATGGTATAATAATTTTATTTTCCATCATGGATGGATTGTCTATCATACTTCTAAGTTCTACCCAATAGAATGTGGTATGCATTCATTTACATAACATCACATATTATCTCATCCTTATAACTACCTATATGAAAATTTACGACGTTGTTCACTTACCCATAGTTTGTGTCCCCTTTACAACCATGACACTTTTTAGGAGTTGGGATGCTTCATCTTCTTCAACTAAAACTTTTCTATCATCTCTCTAACACTAAATTATTATTTCTTCCGCTATCTATGATAACCTTACAACACTTACTTCTAGACTTACATTTGGTCCCAAAAAATTCCTCCATTGTGCTAGTTCCTCCTCTTTTTTTGGTTTTAACAAGATTTTTCTTATCATAAAAGACTCTTCATCTTTTGGATCTTGTCCACACTTCGGTGAAGGAACACTTTCCTCTTTCACTTGAGCCACATGAATCTTGATCTCTTTACCAAGGTTATTGATACTTTGTTGTATCTATGGACACTCAAATGCTCTATGTTGTGATTCTACACATTGGTAACATGTACCAATGAAAAAATTACCTCTCCCTCTGCCAAATTTTCCTCTCCCTCTAGAAGAATCACCTCTTCCTCTAAAATAACTACCTCTACCTCCAGTCTTTTGAGTGTAAGAACTCATTTGTGAGGTGATAGCCTCTTCTTGCTTCATGAAATAACCTGTCCCACGACTTGACTTCCCTCTACCATTCAAATTTATTTCTCATCCTCTTGCATTATTATTTTGTTTCCTATTCAAATTTTTCTCTTCCTTCAAGTACTATTGGTAGGTTTCCTCTACACTATGTAACCTAACCAAAATCAATTCATCTTGGATTGAAAAATAGAGTCCATTTACATACCTTGATACTTGCTTAGAATCATCTTCCACATGTTCTGCTCTGATGCTCAAATAGTAAAACCCCTCAATACAATCCTTGACACTTATCTCTCTTTGCTTCAAGTTTTATAATTTTTAGAACAAACTAATATGTTAGTTTTCTAGCAATAATATAGATTTCATCCCATCACCATTCAATCCCATGACCTAATATTTTCTTACCCTTTCCTCTATCTATCCATTTGTAAATGATCCCACCATAGGGATGCATGTCATTTCAATATTATACAAGCATATATAATTTTATTGTCATCCTCAATCCATTCAAAATCAAAGTACTTCTCCATCTTCGATATCCAATCTATAGGATCTTTGAGATTTAGGCTTCCATTGTAACTCAAGGGATCAATCTTTGGTTTATTGTTTATTCTTGTCACGGTCCTCAAAAATCTTTTTTCTCCTTGATCCAATGCACCTTGTTCAACTTCATTTCCTCCTTCTACCACTTCTTTTTCACCCTCGCTAACATCCTCTACATGTACCCCTCTTCTCTATACTATTTCTATTTCTGCCAATCTTGTTGTTATTCCTCATAATATATCTAAAATAACATCACCACCCCATGGCTCTCCTCCTCTATGACCACATCTACTTTGTGTCTTATTCATGCAAGTTCTTTGTAGTTGAAAGTATACACACTCACTCTTCTTTACACACAAAAAAAATGTCAAAACCCCACTTTTTGACACTCAAAAAATCAATAGATAATTGCTCTAATACTACTTGATCTAGTTGTGATCAATCACAGTCAAAATTCAATGTTCAACACAAAATCAAATATTTAGATTATAATGAAATTGAAATTCTAATGTCTAGAAGAAAATCACTATAGGAGAATTGTTAGTGTGAAAGGGGGGGAATTAATCTAATAAAATTAATTAGATTAATAGATGAAAATGATGCATTTAATTAACTAACTAGGCTTATATAATTAAACAACCAAAAAAGAAGATGAATTTTAGGATGAACAATGTTAGTAATCAAATTCAAGTGTGTAATATCATTTAGAACAATTTTAAGTGTACATTTTTTCCCTATTTGAAGATAGGTACCTATTACATTGGTTGAAAGATTGATGCTTTTCAGATTAATGTTGCTACTCAGATAAAAAAATTAAAAAATTATTGATTTTTTGGATGCCCCACTGTTGCCCCAATGGAAGGAATTTAGCTAGTACCGTTCCCCCTTGAGAGATTGGGCCATTGAATTTTTGATCAAGATCACGACAAAGGTTCAACATTGATTCAGGTGCTAAAAAAGGTTCCAGGATGCGAAAACAAGCTCAAAAATACAAAAAATATCTTTAAATATGCCCCATAGCATAGAAATTGGAAAAACAAGATGGAAACCCTAGTTTTCCCCCTTAAATTAGGGTAAAAACCCTAATTTTTAGGTATAAATAGAGGTTAAAGGGTCACTTTCAATTCATTTGCACTCTTGTCTTCTAGCGAATTGCTACACTAGTTCTAGGTGCCTTGATCTCTAGTTTGATTGCCCCAGACCAACAGGGTAGAGGTTTCAGTCCAGGTTGGGGACTAGTGTGGCATGACATGCTATATAGGATGACTCAGTATGCATGGGGTCTTGCTATGCTCACGTCTTTATACCATGATATGCATCAGGCTGTGTACTGCCAGGGTAGGAGCATAGGATTTGAGGTCACACTTCTTCAAATCTAGGCATATGAGTACATTATTGTGCTAAGACCCATTATTGCCCTGACAAATATTGATCCGGATGAGCCTGTTGTATACAAATACCGAACAACAGGTACCTCACTTAAAAGAGGGGAAAAATATACACACTTAAAATTGTCTTGACTGATACTACACACTTGAATCTGATTACTAACACTATTTCATCCTAAATTCATCGTCTTTTCGACTATTCAATTGAATAAGCCTAGTTATTTAATTAAATGCATCATTCTCATCTATTAATCTAATTAATTTAACTAGTCAATTCACCCCCTCTCACACTAACATTTCATCTTGTTTAATCAAATAATGTAAATTACTTAAATTAAAGCCCTTGTGTCCTCTCATTTAATTAAATAGTCTTAAATTATTGAATTAAACCAATGATGCTTTTTAAATATTGTGACACCTATTAAATATTGCGATGCCATTATGTTTTTTATTAATATTGTGATTTTGAATATTGTGACATTGTTCATACAACGCTATTGATATTATTTTCTTTAGAGAAACACCATCGCATTTCACCAGAGTGATGCATTTTGAATTTTAACGATGCATTTGATAGGTTTAAAGTGACACTATTGTAGAATAACAATATTTCTAAAAGTAAAACAAAGAGTCAACTTTCCATGTGTGCTTTAAATTTTTCAGTTTCATATACTCTCTGATCTTTTACTAACATTTGGTTTTTCCCGAAGGAGAACCAATCGATTGTTGGACCCGCCAAACTAGGTCAGAAAAGGCGCATCAAGTAGGAATCATTGTAAGAAACCTCCATACACATTACATGGAATTCTTTGATGTGATCCATAATATTTACCTTCCCTTTGTATTTATAAAATTTTTGGACTTCAAATCCAGGTGGGAAAGTTACCCTCACAATGTTCCTATCGAATGGGTATGGACACAAGTTTTGTTGGGTATGTGGCTTCTTTGTTTTTCCCATTTGAATGTCCTGGATTTGTTGCATGAGCGCCTTAAGTTATGATGACACATTGTCTTGCAAATTTGGTGGAGGAGCATATGTGCTATACTGTGGGATGGTGGATGATTTGTAAGTGGGATTTTTATATGGTGGGGTGTTGTATGGTGTGTCGAATGGATTTTGATATTGTGAAGGTGAGGGTGATAGAGGTGGCAGTGTATATGCTCCTTGTGTAGTTGGATTTACAATGTTTTGTTGGGGATTATAGTAAAAACCATGTTGTTTTTGTGCAAGCACTTGTTTTGTTGGGAATATTTTTGTGCTAGCAACGCTTGTTGTTGGGCTTCTTGTTGTTGTTGTTGTTGTTATTTTTGTGCGATAAAGGCTTGTTGTTGAGCTTTCTGTTGTTGCAAGGCTTGGGCTTGTTAATAAGCTTGTTATTGTTGCAAAGCTTGTTGTTGGGCTTGTTGTTGTTGAAAAGCATCAGCTTGAGCTTGTTGCTCTTGTAATAGTTGTTAATAAGCCTATTGTGCTTGTTGTAAAGCTAGAGCGTGAGCTTCTTGTTCTTGCAACATGGAAGTGTTTTTGTAGACATGGAAAATGTACAAGTTTGTTTTGGCACACCTGATCCCAATTACTAACAACATTTCCTCTTAAATCGCATTCTCATCATTTCATCACTTTCTATCCCTTAATTTAATAAATCATTATTTATTGGATTAAATCTGCCTCTTTCAGTGATTAAATTAATCAATTAATTTAATAAACCATTACATCCCTGTTTAATTAAATAAATCATTTTATTTAATTAAAATCTCTAAAGTCCTCCTATTAAATTAAATAAATTAAACCTTATTTGATTTAATCTAACATATTCCTTCTTGATTAAATAAATCAAATCATTTATTTAATAAATCATCTATTCTCAATTCTTGACTTAAATCAATTCATAAATCTAAGTCTAAATTGTCACATCATCTAATTCTTCATTAAATTAATCAAAACCATGATTGAGTTAATCCTTCTCCTTAAAATCCTCTAGAGAATGCAAGTTGCACAATAAATCAATTACTTTGATTTATTAATTTGCCTATTTTCCCTCACAAAGCATCAAAAGGGAATATTCCCTCATTTGAATTCAAAAAGGCCAAGTGGACTTGGTCCTTCCAACAAGGCATTCAATGCCCCTTACATGTCCTTGACCTTGAACCCAGTGACATTAACTTCATTCCCTTTCCCTCTTCAACATGCCATTTCTCAAATTTGAAATGCCACCTAATTACATTTATTGGCACTTTGACCAAAATGTGCTCATTCCTCTTCCAATCACATGTGGACAAGTGGCACAATGCCATTGGATTATATTTTATCCCATATTGCTTATTTCCACTATCTCTTCTAAGATTTGAATCTATAAATTGGAGACTCTTCTCCTCAATCTTCATCCACAATTCATATGCAAAGTTATTCTCTTCACATTGAGAGCTAATTTTGCCCATTGCGCTCAATCATCCATCATTTTTATAAATTGTAACAAGGCTATGCTCAAATCTCTTTGGAGATTTGACCATTGATTATATCAACTCACATTGCAACATAGGAATTGGGAAAGGGCCAATTGCAACATCTCATTAGCACCAATTTCCCCATAAGATCATCATTCTATTGGCTAGATTAGGATTTATTTCCATGTTATTTGAATTTGTTCTTCATGTCCTAATATTAGCTTAAATAGGTGGATTTCATGGGGAATTCTTCATATTTGCATGCATTTTGATCTAACACTAACAATGTTTGTTGTTCTTGTGCACTTGTAGGTTTAGGGATTCACATTTAGGTCAGTCCTTAGGTGTCCGTCGTAATGGCAATCCGTTTTCCCATCTATCTTTTCATTAAGTCAAGTTTGTCGTCAGTCGAACTACGTCATCTCTGAGCTTGAACATAGGCAAGGTTGATCTTTGATCATCCCCTGAGACATTTAGGTCAGTCCTTTAAGTGTTCATCGTATTGGCAATCCGTTTGCCCATCTATTTTACAGTTAGGGTCAATCCTTAGGCATCTATCGCATTGGCAATCCGTTTGCCCATCTATCTTTTCATCGAGTCGAATTTGTCATTAGTCGAACTACGTGGTCTCTGCATGTATAACCTAGGCAAGGCTAATCTATGGATCAGCTCCCGAGACCCCTAGGATAGGTCTTTAAGTTAGTTTGTTCATCATAAATCTTGAAAATACCAAAAATATTGAAAAATCTTTAAAATACCAAAAACATTTTTAAAACGCCTCAAAATTCCAAAAATAGGCTCAAAACATTTGAAAAAACCCAAAATGGTGCATCCATTTCATTTTCACTTTCACCCGCGATAATCATCATTCCTAATAAAGTCAATCATTGCCTTCACCCTTTGGTGAGTCAGTCAGAAGCAAGTCTACTAGGTTTAAAAGTGAAAACCTAAATGCTAGAGTCTCGGAAGTCTAAGTCAGTAAGCAAGCAAGTTGGTCAACTCAAAGTATCAATAGCTTATCACCCAAATCAGTCTCACCAAAACCCTGATCACAACATGTCCTAGGATGAAGCTTTCCTGCGATGGACATAAGCATCAGGTACCCCACAGTAGTTAGTCTTGGCTAGTGGTACGAAGAACATTAGCTTGTTTGTTTACTTTATTTTGGTCTTTTTTGACATATCTTATGTTGCACTCATTCCAAGGACCTCTCGATGATGCCTAAACAAGACAGGTTTAGAGAGAAGAAATGGGGGCAACGATCATTATCTTTTTATTTGTTGTGCTTGTTCGATATCCTTGTAAAATAACTTAGTCACATGTGTTTTGTTTGGTTTGTGGAGATGGAATTTTCGATATCTTGTTGAACACATAGGAAAGCTTGCTATTCTGTGTTTTGGTCTGAGATGTTTAGAACATTTGAACTGCATCCTAAATGAAGTATGTATGTTAAGTGTGAACAAGAATACTCCTATCTGATTGTCGAGTCAAATTCCATCCTGGTCCTTTATACTTTGATGCATCGTACCTATGTGTGTTATCAAACATAACGCAATTGACCCTTTGAAAATACCAATTCCTAGCAATACAAATCACCATCTCCATCTTAACTAATTCATTAATTTTGCATTTCTTCTACCTTCTTTCCACACTAACATGGTATCATAACAGTAATTAGAACATCGCCAATGCATACATCCTGCATCCACTAGATCGTTAGCATCAAAAGCACATTGCATCATATCATTATCTTAAGTTATGAGGAATAATATAAATTTGTTATTCTAAACATCTTAAGACAGCATTACATCATACATTATCATTTACGTTCATTATCATTTGTATCCATTACCGTTTGCATCCATTACCATCATTAATATGCATTACATCCATAAAACATGAAAAAATATACAAAAAGAAATGCATCCATTACATACATCACATCACATAAGCATAAGAATAGAAACATCTCATAGCATCATACATTTGCATATTATACATCCGCATATCATACATGTGCACCATACATATCATAAAAAGGTGAATCATCTCATATATATCATCAAAAAATACTGTTATGATACAAATTGGATCAGGTTTCCATCGAATACATAGTACAATAAGGCCAAAATACTGCAGCCCGTATATCAAAAATGAAGCAAACTGTCCTGTGATCAAAAGAGGGGCGGGCCCTGCTGGCTGCTGCCCTCCCCATCCTATCTCTCACCATGTGCCTCTGTCAGTCGCCTCCCTGTCTGTTGGAAAAAGTCTGGCACTCTGCAGTTTGATGGTTCTACCTGTCAGTAATGGTGCCAATAGTACTCGGCCTCTCTGTAATCACGAATATCAATCGATCGGCCCCGGGATGAGGATGCTGCACTCTCTAATTGCCTCTGCCAACCTATCTCTTGATCCCTCTCGGATTGTGCTTGGTCTCTCTCCATAGTCAGAGCCTGTACCTACCTCTGTAGCTACTGAATCAGTGCATCTCTGTGATCGGGTTGTCCTGCTGGCTGTCCTGCTAGCTGCCATGCTGGATGCTGTTGAGGATCTACCCTCGACTGACCATCTTGTTCCCCTATACAGGGAGGTGACTATTGTGCCCCATCCCTGGGAGGTGTCTAATGAGGAGGTGACCCACCTCATCCTCTGCCCCGCCCTCTACCAGCTACTCGACCCCTATGTCTGCATCTTGGGACAACTGCACCTGGAACTGTCGATCTGAGCGGAGGTCTGAACCATGCCCTGTAAGCTGCAGTGACCCCTGCATATGTCGGCCCCTGATCATATGGCCATGGTCAAACCACTAACTGCCTAAATTAGGACACCACCTCGACTGTCGGGATGGGATGGCCCCATGTTGTCTCTCTGGTCATACATGCAAAGATGGCCACATACTGGTCATCAGGCCTATCTTGTACCTCCCCGAACTGACGAGCAACCCTGTTCGAAAGATACCTCTCAACCATGGTATGCTCTCACCCCTGCATCAATCTATCCTACCGAGAAAAGAAGAGTTGTTGAACATCATCTCGGCATGGACCAACACCCATCCATGGTCTCCAGACGAACTCTCTCATATCATCAAGAACTCACCGCCAGTGCGGAATACCACCTATGCCAGTGAAAGAAAAGTGCATCATTGCCCTGCCGTACTGCCAAACAAGGGGATCATCTATCTCCAAGAGAATTGGTGTGATATCCGAGTGAAGCACTGGGATCCTCTCCCGTGCCTAGATGTGTTGTAAAGTACCTCCAGCCCCGATAGACCTGTTGTCCAAATACGCAAACTCATGAAGATCCCTATAGAGGGACGCTAGTAATACCGGTCCCCAAGCGAAGCACTCTCTGCGATGAACCATCTTATCCCATGCTAGTCCCTATCCTAGATAGAAGTATCAGCCCCACCGATCAGGTACTACAAGGCCTGAAATGATAGTGCAATAATCAATTTGTATGTATGCACGCGACCGCGGTATAGCTCTAAGTCGATCTGATCGTCACAAAAATCAATCTCACCCAGCTCCATAACCTCGTAACAAGCCTCTCTCCCAACGTCCGGATCATAGACGACTCAGGTCCCGTGAATAGGCAATTAGAGGATGCGCCATACATCCTCGAGAGTGATCGTGGCCTCACCGGTAGGAAGATGGAAAGAGGAGGTCTCACTATGCCATCGCTCCGCCAAAACCGTAAGCATGCCTAAGTGAGCCCGAACAAGAGGGACGTACGCAACATACCAAAGACCAATGGCACCAAGGTGCTCCTAGACCAACTCATGCATATCCCCTAGTCTGCTAAGCATGCCTAGGTGCTTGTTTAATTATCCATTGCATGATTTTCCTCTAGATTTTCTTTTTTACTCATGTTGCTTTGAAAAACTCCTTTATAATAGGCATGAAAATATATGGACAATACCCATTATGCATTTAAGCAAGAGAAGATAAATCTGGGTTTCACACTTACCCCACTCTGATTTGGCCATGGCTTGTCCATCTTCTGGGTTTTCTTTTCACTCAAGGATGAAACATCTGTAGTTTGTTTAATATCTTTTGATTTATGTAACTTCCAATGTTTTGGGCCTAAAGAATCCTCATCAACTTATATTTTGTTGTACATTCATTGATATTTTCCTCATGGTTGTGTCTGTCTAGAGCAAAAGAACCTCATGAAGCTGAAACTGGGATCACATTATCCAATCTATCATCAATTCTCCATCAACCATATAATTGTTTTTAGAAAAATTGAGGCCTTTCCACGTTGTCTTGCTTCATCATCACAAGATAAATCGAATACCGTGTCATCATGTTGTTTCACTGATGCAACTTGAGCAACATCATCATAGGGATCATTCAGCAACTTAAGAATTGCATTAAGTGTTGGTGAAATTTATGTTGAATCTTGCAGTGCAGCCATTGAGTATAGTACGATATCTTTCAGTAAAGAAAGGTTTATTAGAAATGATGTTTCTGTATTTTTAGCTACTGATAACTTCATATTCTTCACTGGGACATTCCAAGAGTCAAACACAAATTGCAATCAAACATATACATTAGTTCCTCCTGACATATCTTATTTCTTCCTTCTTCGATATGTAGAAATAGCCAGCTAATAGGGCCAATACTTACTCTGATTTATGTTAGGCTGCATGCATGAAGGACTTATATCATTTAGAATGCTAACTAGCTCAAAAAATTACACCGTTTTTGTTAACTTATATGACTATAATGTATTTTTCATTGACTGTAACATCAATTTTTTTTGTTCTTGATCATGCCTACAGTGTGAATAGTTGCTCAATACTGGTAATTGTATGATATTTGTTCATGGCATCAAAAATGACAGTGACTATATTTCATCATGGCAGCCTTTACTATGACTCTAAGTCTTACTCCTTAATTATGTGAACACCTTTTCTTATTCCGGTAATTACTTTTGTGTTGTACATGTTCTCGCTCCATTAAATTTCAAAAGAAAATAGTTGTTGGTTGTAACATATGTTTGCAAGCACAGTTTATCCTCATTGTATCTTGTGTTTCATTTTTTCTCTATGTTCATGAAGTTGTCTCCTCTATGATGATGCTAAAGTTACTGATCTATGAACATGTTCTAACCATTCCTTAACATGATGAGCAATAAAAATAATTGCCCAAACTGTTTTAAAAATATTGAAATAAGGTTGCTTTCATGAATCCTCCTCTTAGTTTCAGCAACTCTCTTTTGACTGTTCTGACATTGTAAATGACTCTCGTATGTAACTTGAGACTGTGTCCTCCTTGATATGTCGAGCTCAACCCTTATGGGAGCCCATTTTACTCCACATATTTGATGAAACGATCAGGAACATATTGAACTTGTTCCTGCACAGTGAACAAATATGTTAGCAAAATAAAAGAAGCTGAAAGCTTCCTCTTTTCTTTATGTTCTTTGAATTTTGAAAACATCTGATGGATGCTTGATCGATTGTATTCTATATTTTTGTTGGTAGCATAGGAATATGCTAGGATTTGATTCACATTGCTCTAATCACACTCTTATCATACTTGCAGGTGCATCAGAGCTTGGAGCTGGAGCTGGATTCACAACTGAAGACCTCAACTTGTCAACGATTCATCATTCTAGGCAATGACGAATCACTTTCTACCCTATGATTTCTTTATTCTCAATTGTATACTTTACTTTAATTCATGCACACCCCTATTTGATTGCGAAAATCAAATTGAGTTACTCCCACGGCTTGTGTGGGATTTTGGTTTGTACATTATAAATAAAGCAGTAAAAATTATGCTATCTTGTGATATCATTTTGAATTTTTTTTGCATAATATCACTGAAATTCACGCTGTAATAAATCATTGCATAATAATGAGTATTTAGCAAAAAAAAAATTTGAACATCTTGTGTACCTTTTGGCTTTGAATTTTCAATTAAGCTCTACCTGTTTGAGCTGGTAGTTAAAAATAGGTAACAAATTCACGACCTTTGCGGAGTGTTTGCCTGCTAAACACCATAGACCAACTATGTAGCTTATCCATTGGGCATGGAGTCTATTTTTGCTCCTAACTTCTGAATTTTTTTGTAACTCAGCTTCAAAACAAACAAACTGAATGAAACTACTGCAACTCTGTTTATGACAGAATCTGAAACCCCCGTGCAGTGACTGCACTTATTGAAAGCGAAACAATACTGAATGAAAACTAATGTGCGATGAGCACTTATTGCAAAAACACAACTGAAAAATCTATCCTACCTTACACTACCCAGCAGCGTTAGTGTTTAAACATAACCATTCACCAGTTGATTGAAAAAACTCCCTTTTCTTATCAACTTAGGTTGTTCCACTTGTTTGCAAATTGTCCAACAGTGCTGAAAGAAAAATAAAAGTTGTATGCTCAAAAGAAACACTTGTGCAATCATGAAAAACACCTCCCTTTATATATCAGACAAAAGATGCACGCAACTATTTTGAATAGTTTGAGAAACCTTCATTAATGCTTGTTGATGCTCAAACTTGTGCTCCCAAGTAGATACTTCAACTGGTAACTCCTCTTGATTGACAACCAACTATGACAGGTGTCTGATAGGACATCCCCTTGTGCTGATACTAGATCGGTAACTTTCTGCCTCCTGCTGATGCTCTACTTTTCCATCTTTTCCTTGACAATGTGCTGATACGAGATAATATGCAGGTTGTTGATCTGCTTTTAACTTTTCAATGAAGAGAGAATCATGCCTACTTGCATTATCTGTTATAGTTTCTAAAAAGAAACCATTAATGTGTTCAATGGTTGGACCTTCTCCACCAAGGAGTTGATATCCCTATTGGATTACTAAAAACAAGTCCTCAAACTATTATTCCCTATGTTCCTTTCCCACGACAGAAAACAATTCCTCCTCTACAAAGTGGGGAAGTTCATCAAATAATTCCATATTGTATTCTTTCATAGGCTGAAAAGAATTCTCCTCCTTTTCAATAACTTCTTTGACCTAAATAGGTTGATTACATGATGTTGGTTCACATAGCACCAGACTAGCATCGATGTTAGAGAAAAAATGTTCTCATCTAATTCATGATCTTGAATTGGATTCAGATGAATCTCATCACCCTGCTGCTCAAAGGTAGGTGTTGATGCTAGTAAGCATGTGTTGTCTTCATTATTGTCAATAAATTTGGGTAATTCATCAGCTACATAAACATGTTTAACCTGCTCTTGTATATTATCTTCTTGCTGGTCTTTTGATAACAAAGGAGCACTTTTTACCTTATGAACTACCCTTTCCTGATGTTCCTTCTCTTCCTTTAGCTGCTCCAATGTTGGATTATGACATTGATGGTCTTCAATCAATAATTCATCAGATTGTTTTTTCTTTTCCTCTGCATCCTGCTCAATAAAGGAAGGTAATTCATCGAATAATAACATGAAATCATTACCTTTGGTACCTTTTTTGAGCTCCTCAACCTGTTGTCCTGATGGCGACTTCTCATTCACCTCCTGCTACAAGTCTACTTTGCAATCTTGTATATCAGGTGTAAGCATATCACTCTCAGAAACTTTTCTTGATTTTTTTGATATGACTGCTTATGAAGATTATTTACCTGATTTGTTAAATGTACTTGACCTTGAAATAGAAGAGGATCTCTGAAACTTGGAATGGGAAGAGTTGCTCCTGTATGTTGTTCGTACTCTGAAACTTCATCTTCTCCCTGATTTTGGATTGCTGTCATGCAAGGATCCTCTTGAATTAGACTTGGCATTTTGAAGTTTGGATGCTTGGTCCAAGAAGGTTGCTATAACTATTCAGTACTTTGATGGCTCGATTCAGGCTCCAAATATGACTGAAACTGAAGATTAATGGGCTTCCATAAGGGCTGATCTTTAACATTGGTAGGACTATTACTTCTAAAACTTCGAATGTCAAATCGAAAAGACTTACTTGGGGGTTGTGTAGAAACCTTGAAAACCTCCCACTTGGCAAGTTTTATCCTTATTTCTATATCTTTTGCTACAAGCTGTTGAGCAAGATTCTCCTCAAATAGCCTTTTTTGCAGCTCTTTTTTCTGTTCTTCTTTTTTTCCAATTTGACTAGCAAGACATTCTTCCTAATATATTTTATGTATTTCCACCTCTTGCTCATCGTGAAATGATTGGTCTAGAATAAAAGGAGTTACTTCGTCTTCATGCATTTGTGTTTGAGTAAGTAAAAGCTTGATCAGCTGGTTCTTTGCAGCTTTCTCCCTTTCAAACTTCTCTTCAAACTGTAATCTTTGTGCTTCCAACTCCTGGTCATGAAGGTAGGCCTGATAATCCACCTCTTGTTGTTGTGAATCAAGCTCCTATTGTCTTTTGACCTCATCTATTGGCCTTTGATAATCTAACGCTATATCACTAATGCTTTTGATTTCAACATTTTGAGGTTGATTAAGAGAAAAACTATGCTGATATGGATGTTCAGCAGGCGTGGGTGGGTGGTAACTATACAGAGCATGTTGGTTATTTGTCGTTGCATGGTTGCTAGGGATAAAACCAGCAGCATAGCTGGCTTGATATGGCTGGTAAAGATGTGGGTAGGCAGGATTTTCATGAAACGGAGGTGAAAACGTGCTCTTTTCATAAAAACTTGACATGATAAAGAATTTCAATCAACTTTCCTTTATAAAATGAACATACCAGCACTTCGTCTGCTGAAACCAATGGATTGTACTTAGAGTCGCCAAGTATTGTAATCTCTGAAAGGCAAAAAAGCTGCTGTGTATACCAGAATAGCAGCTTAAAATTCTTGAATTATTTCTCTGAAGTAATCTTCAGGGTCCCACCGAGCGTTCCAAAAACTGTTGTCAATTTAGATTGCATCTGAACGCTTGAATGGTGAAATTCAGCAATCTGTTGAAACATGGGAACTAATTACAGGATGTGGGTACCCTATAAGGAATTAGACCTCCAAATTCTAAGCTGGTTCCTATATCATTTTCTAATTAATAACTGAGTAACTTCCTAGGAAAAGGGAGAAAGACTAAAACTAAATGCAGAAGTGTAAATCTTAACTATGGTGATGTTTATACCAAATAATTATGATCTAAAAAGGTAGATTGATTCACAATTATGACTTCTAAGGAATACTTCACACGGCTCATTAATGGCAATCTTATTGCAAAAGTGTTTCGAAGGAAGGTTGACTAATCTCTCTTGGCAGGAAACTATGTTTCACAACTTTGAAGAGATGAATACATGCACAACTTAAGACCTGAAACTTGATTGTATCCGAAAATTCACATCAGTGAAAGAGACAAAATTTAAAGGTTTCTGATTTATTAAAACACAATAAATTTCATCAAATCAATCATTAATGCAAAAACATCGATAATGAAAAGATAAAAATTGAATCCTTTAAGAAAAAAGGAACTCCATGTAACCTGTAAACCTGCTACTGTATTAATCTGAAAAAAAAAAAGTGAGTTACAAATAATTCCCTTTGCAGAATGCAAAGAAGGAAAAACAAGAACTAGAGGAAAATAGAAAAATCTTCCTCAATATATATAAAAATCCTTCAAAAAGGCATGGAGGTGGAACTGAAAGTCAATTTCAGTGAGAAAAATGATAACTCCAAAGTAATCCATGAGCAGAAGCAAATATCTCTTAAAAAAGGGTTCAAACTCATGTAAAAATGAGCGCATGATCATCCAAACTCGCTGTCAAGTCATAACTGATCCATGGAATACTCGAACTGAACTAAAAATCGCACAAAAGGTGGGCCTAAGCATGTGAAATTTGCCTTGTTTGTGACAATCCACCCAAGTGAAAAAGAAACTCCACTTCGCCTAATATTTTATGCTTGCATGACTAAGAAAATAACTCAATGTTACTTTGCCTAAAAATAGTTGTATTAATTAAATGATTTATAATTTATCATTTAATTAGTACAACTTCACATGAGTGAGCAAATATATCATTAAATTATTACAAAATCAGAATTTAGAGTTCACCACCACCACACTTAGCATTTCTTAGCATATATTTTAATAATATTGGCCTCTATACTTAGCATATATTCTAATAACATCGACCTCCATACTTAACTTTTATTTGAATAAAAGTCTTCACCTTTCGGGCTCCATACACTTGCTCAATACACTTTCTCTTAGGTTTATTGATTTAATAAACCAATACCTAAGTTTACTCGACTGAACCCTAATCCTTATCACTTTTCTTTATTGTAGAAACTCCATGAAGATGCTGGCTGCCACACTGAAAAGCACTAGGGTTTATGCTTGAAAGACAAAATCCGATTGTTGTAGCTTAAGCTTCTTCTATAAGCAATGGTAAGTCATTTATTTAAGCCATGCATGGCTTCACCTCACTATCTTGAGCAATTTATTGACCTTGAAGACCGCGGGCCTTGCATTTCTTTAGTATTTTTGTGTACCTTCATTTTGTTCATGAGGCCGCCATGGAGAAAAATAAAGTTTTACGTTTAAAACTGCAAGTCTCTAGTTGTTTGATGAATTTTGCACTTGAATATGAGCTGCCATGTTGTTGGGATCGAAACTGGAAGAACTGCACATGGGCTTTGGAGGTGTTTCTCTCTACAGAAAAACTAGGTAAGGCCTTCTATATGTTTTACTGATGCTTTGTTGTGGCTTTATTTCCATTTTGTTTTTGGTTTCTAAAACACTCAAGCATCATGAAAATTTATCACTACATGAATACGTTCTTTGGTTGCGGGTTTCTTTTATTTTTTTTATGGCGGCTATGAGAATAATTGTACAGGCCCTATGATCCCCTTATATTTCTCTTGGTATTCCCCAACCCGTAACAATGTCATGACACCTTGGGTTCTCTGCTTTACATTACAAGTCATGGGTCTTTGGTCTGAACGTTCTGGGTTTCCATCTCTTTGATGGCTGCATCATGACTTGCCATGATAGGTTTTATATATTCTACATTTTTTGCAAAAAAGAAATCATGATTTCTTCTTCTGTGTTTACGTTGTTCCCACCACCATGAATATGAGCCTCTACTATGACTCTGAGAGCTCTCTGGAAGAATCTAAGACTTCTCTTCAACGCTTGTTTAATTATCCATTCCATGATTTTCCTCTAGATTTTCTTTTTTACTCATGTTGCTTTGAAAAACTCCTTTATAATAGGCATGAAAATATATGGACAATACCCATTATGCATTTAAGCAAGAGAAGATAAATCTGGGTTTCGCACTTACCCCACTATAATTTGGCCATGGCTTGTCCATCTTCTGGTTTTCTTTTCACTCAAGGATGAAACATCTGTAGTTCGTTTAATATCTTTTGATTTATGTAACTTCCAGTGTTCTCTGCCTAAAGAATCCTCATCAACTGTATATTCTGCAGGACATTCATTGATATTTTCCTCATGGTTGTGTCTGTTTGGAGCAAAAGAACCTCATGAAGCTGAAACTGGGATCACATTATCCAATCTATCATCAATTCTCCATCAACCATATAATTGTTTTTAGAAAAATTGAGGCCTTTCCACGTTGTCTTGCTTCATCATCACAAGATAAATCGAATATCGTGTCATCATGTTGTTTCACTGATGCAACTTGAGCAGCATCATCATAGGGATCATTCAGCAACTTAAGGATTGCATTAAGTGTTGGTGAAATTTATGTTGAATCTTGCAATGCGGCCATTGAGTATAATACGATATCTTTCAGTAAAGAAAGGTTTATTAGAAATGATGTTTCTGTATTTTTAGCTACTGATAACTTCATATTCTTCACTGTGACATTCCAAGAGTCAAACACAAATTGCAATCAAACATATACATTAGTTCCTCCTGACATATCTTATTTCTTCATTCTCCGATATGTAGAAATAGCCAGCTAATAGGGCCAATACTTACTTTGATTTATGTTAGGCTGCATGCATGAAGGACTTATATCATTTAGAATGCTGACTAGCTCAAAAAATTACACTGTTGTTGTTAACTTATATGACTATAATGTATTTTTCATTGACTGTAACGTCAATTTTTTTTGTTCTTGATCATGCCTACAGTGTGAATAGCTGCTTAATACTGGTAATTGTATGATATTTGTTCATGGCATCAAAAATGACAGTGACTATATTTCATCATGGCAGCCTTTACTATGACTCTAAGTCTTACTCCTTAATTATGTGAACACCTTTTCTTATTCCGGTAATTACTGTTGTGTTGTACATGTTCTCGCTCCATTAAATTTCAAAAGAAAATAGTTGTTGGTTTTAACATATGTTTGCAAGCACAGTTTATCCTCATTGTATCTTGTGTTTCATTTTTTCTCTATGTTCATGAAGTTGTCTCCTCTATGATGATGCTAAAGTTACTGATCTATGAACATGTTCTAACCATTCCTTAACATGATGAGCAATAAAAATAATTGCCCAAACTGTTTTAAACATATTGAAATAAGGTTGTTTTCATGAATCCTCCTCTTAGTTTCAGCAGCTCTCTTTTGACTGTTCTGACATTGTAAATGACTCTCGTATGTAACTTGAGACTGTGTCCTCCTTGATATGTCGAGCTCAACCCTTATGGGAGCCCATTTTACTCTACATATTTGATGAAACGATCAGGAACATATTGAACTTGTTCCTGCACAGTGAACAAATATGTTAGCCAAATAAAAGAAGCTGAAAGCTTCCTCTTTTCTTTATGCTCTTTGAATTTTGAAAACATCTGATGGATGCTTGATCAATTGTATTCTATATTTCTGTTGGTAGCGTAGGAATATTATAGGATTTAATTCACATTGCTCTAATCACACTCTTATCATACTTGCAGGTGCATCAGAGCTTGGAGCTAGAGCTAGAGTCACAACTGAAGACCTCAACTTGTCAACGGTTCAGCATTCCAAGCAATGTCGAATCACTTTCTACCCTATGCTTTTTTTATTCTAAGTTGTATAGTTTACTTTACTTCATGCACCCCCTATTTTATTGCAAAAATAAAATTGATTTACTCCCACGGCTTGTGTGGGATTCTGGTTTGTACATTATGAATAAAGCAGTAAAAATTATTCTATCTTGTGATATCATTTTGAAATGTTTTTGCATATCACTGAAATTCACGCTGTAATAAATTATTGCATAATAATGAGTATTTAGCTGAATTTTTTTTGAACATCTTGTCTACCTTTTGGCTTTGAATTTGTAATTCAGCTCTACCTGTTTGAGCTAGTAGTGAAAAATAGGTAATAGGAATGTGAGGGATATGTATGGATGTAGAGGGTGTTTAGGAATAGTAGTGGAAGAATGGGATGGGGCACCAAATGTTGGTGTCCAATTTATGTTTTGGGGAAGATTGGTGTTTTGTGTACCCAAAAGTGTGTTGCATTCTACATTAGGCATGAGACCAAGGGTTGTTTCAATCCTAGTTGCAAGACTAGGAGTTGATGTTTGACTTGGCACAAGGGATGGAGTAGGTTTATTTATAGATTGAGTCAATCCTTGTGCCAAGGGTTGTGCGGTGAAAGTTGGGGGAATTTAAGCCACATTCTCTAAGGTTTGTTCCCTAATTTTGTCTCTCTAAGGTTTGTTCCCTAATTTTGTCAAAGTCAAATGTAGAAAGGATTTTAGCCCCTTATTTTGCTAACTCTAGCATGTATTGTGTAGGTTTTCTTTTTATCAAAGTGTTAACGATGTGGCTTATCTTAGGATCTTGTTGATATTCAAGGAGTTCTTCCTCAGTGTGCTCATGGGGGTTGTTTGTGACATCTTCTACCTCATACCCTTTGTCTAATGGATTTTGTAGTTGTTGTGAGGGGGTAGAATGGATCCTAGGATTGAATTCTTGTTGGATAGTATCACTTGTGCTAGATGTGGTTTTGGTTTACTCCATGTTTCTCTTGTGTTGTGATCTCGTTGTAACCATAAATTGTGGGTCAACCTTTGGGAAAGGTGTGTTGAGATTTATAGTGTTGAAACTCTCTAGTTGACTCAAATTTTGGTAAAAGGGACCCTCTAAGTTGTTTTAGACCAATGGTGTGAGTGGATGATGAAAAGGGGTGAGTGAAATGGGGGATGAACTTTCTAAACTTTTGGACAACACTTTAGACAAAAAAGGTTTGATGTTTTTGATGTCTTGGATAAAAGGGTGCTAATGAACTTTGTAAATCTAAAGGTAGACTTGTGACCTTTAAGATAGACTAGTTCAAAAGGATGATGACTAACTCAACTAAGTGTATGGAAAAGGATTCATACACACAAATAGCTAAATTAGGGGATTGGTTTGATGATAGCCTAAGTCTATAATGTTGATGTGTCCAAAAGTTTCTAAAGTTGTTTGTGAAGTAGAATGTAAAATCTGTGAAGATGGATGAGATGTTTTGACCCAAAATGTGTTAACCTAAAAGGGACCTTTGTTTTACAAGATAAAGTGGTGAGAAACATGCTTTACCTCTAAAGTGATAAAATATTAAGAACTCAATGTTTTGATAATAGAACTTTGATACTCAATGTTGACAATACTTTACTTGCTTCACTTTGTTTCTTGGGAGTCAATGTGTTTCAAACATAAGCTCAATGTGTGGTGTGTTCATTTGGTTTCAAACTTTGATTTAGTGAGATTTCTTTATTTACCACATCAATAATTCTTAATTAATTTCAAACTAAAATGTCTATGTCTAAGCAACCTTCATTCCACAAAGTACAATATATAAAAATTAAGAAGTTAAGGCCATAGTTCCCTATGTTGACTTTGGAAAGTGTGAATTAAGATGAGCCCAAATATTTAGAAGCCTCTAAAGATAAAATCCTTAGGGACAAGCAAAAATATAGGAATTTTCAAAGATATTCACACTAAGTCCAAAGGGTTTGAAATTTCATGATCATGTTGATGTTTGTTTAAGTTGTTTTTGAAACCAAGCAAAGTGTCAAACTGACACAACAATCAATAACAACCCTAGCTCAAGTGGGTATGTTCTTCTTGGTAGGCCTACCACATGCCTCGAAGGGATGATTTTGCATGCAACCTATGGAGGATTCAAATAGAGGTATGTTCATAATGAACTCTTAAGCTCTATGCCTCCACCATAAATCAAACATGGTAAGTAACTTCTTAGAAATAAATTCAAATGCACCACTTTCAAAGAATGTTTTAGAAAAACTAGTTGGCTACTACACAAAGGTTTTTAATGACACAAACCAAGAACACCAAGACGTGTAAATCATTCGCAAGCCACTTAAGGCATTAAATCATTCCCTTCTGACCCATATGTTTGGAACTAGATTAGGTGTAGTATGTTACTCTGCCACAGATTGAAGCTACTACTCTTTCAAGTTCGCAACCTTTATATATAGCCCAGTAGTAAACGTTATTTATTAAGAGTCACTTATATGAGCTCTCTATTGCGGGATGTATCTCATTAGTAGGCCCTTTCTTAATAAGAAAAAAGTTATTTCTCTTCACCCAAGATTGCACGAAGCACAAGGGGAGTGGCTACACAGAAAGTTCTTAGGGTGACACAAAAAATAAAGATTTGTGATGGGTCCACATATTAGCTCATTTTATATTATTTTCATACACATTTTGAGACACTTTTAGATACATTTTTCCAGACAGTGCTCCTATATTATACTATCCTTTCATATCTATTATACAAACTTGAACCTAAAATATAATGATGGAAATATGGTTATAATATACTAGTATTGTGTGGTTTATATGAAGATATGTATGAAATGTTTATGGAATGCTATGTTTTAATTGTGATATTTATCCTTGTGTACATGCTTTGAAAAATTAACTTGTTTACAACTGAAGAGGAACTGTGGTACGAAGCAGTTGCAGATTGAACCCGTAGCAAAAGGAGATTGGAACAATGAAACAAGGGAGTTCCAAGTTAAGCTGAACATGGTGATTATTGATTAAAGGTATTTGATGAAGGTTAAACGTGTGTTATTATAACTAGTTAATAAGATCTTAAGAAGAGGCCTCCTTTGATTAATAGGATCTTGACAAGTATTTGTGTGCTTACATGCAAGTCTATTTTACAGAGTTTTAATCATATTAGGGTTCTTAGTTTTTAGTTAGTTTGAATAGTTCAAGTATTAATTGTGCACTCTGATATATTGGAGTGGAAATATAATGGTTTTGGTTAGTTGTTGTTTTGAATAAAATTCCCTCAAGCTTGTATATAGCTGTTGGTTGAATCCATATAGAATTTAGTTGGTTTTCAGTCTTTTCATTATCAATTATTTTTAGTTTCAAGACATGATAGATATTCAGAATGATTGAATACAATCTGTGAGAAGATATTTTGTAATATTTCATGATATGTGATGAATGGAATTAATTTCACTGGATGCATAAGATCAGTTAGTTATATTTGGTTTTATTTCAGTGAGAATAGCCACTTGAGAAGGCCACTCAAGGTACTGTTCTTCACTTCTTTTTCTAGTTATTCATTTATGTTAATAATTGTTTCTTATTTATCATGATTTCATAAACTTTATGCAAGTTAACTAGAATCTCATACCTTTCTTATTGTTAATGAATGTTCATGAACATGCATAGAATGGTTCACCAGTATTCTGGAGGTTAATTTAGTTGAGGCATTAGTTTTTATCAGTTTTAAGCTCACATAGTGATGTTTTATTAGTAACAGTTTAGTTATAGTGTAAGCTTTAGGTACCCATAGCCACTAGTTTTTGTTATGTCTTTTACTATTTTACAATTATATGAATTTCCAACAAGTAGAATAACTTGAGTAGGATAGGTTAAGTATTTTTGAGTCTCTGAATGCATATATTATGCTGCACCATCACAAGTTTAGAAACCCTGGATGATATTTTAATGTAGTCTTGCAAGGTTGAGTGGACTATTCAATTAGTTAAACCTTTGAATTGTGTATGTATTACCAAGTTTACAACACATTAGTTAAGACTACATTTTTGGCATTTTTGTTGGGGATGGTGCTATTTTCATAGACTTATTTTTACAACTTTCATAGTTAACTTTTGTTTCCAGCATTAGGACTGTTAGAAAATCTTTTTCCACACCAAAGATACACTAACATTGTGTAGGATCATTGAATATAAAGCCATATTTCATGTATGCGGAGGTAGAGAGATTCGTTGGGAATATTTCTTCCCTCTTCCCACAAAGAATCCATAACAAAAATTGGTAAATCCAATACTCAGAGTGAAGGTAACACTAAAGAAGAAACTTCATTTTCACCAACATCTAGCAAAGAGACAAAGGGAACATACCACACCATGGGGGATGTAGTGGATGATTATCCTGAATGACCAACATTTGAGCTCCCCATCACTAACTAGGAAAGGGTTACAGTTCTAAAGAATATCCCTCCTTAAGCCCTACCGGTCTTTTATGAGTTAATGATTGAGGACCCACATACATTTTTGTTTGAATTTGATGTCCTATGCAAAATTTGAATATATTATGATTCTCATAGGCTCAAACGCTTCCCTACCACCTTGAAATATGTATCCCTAATATGGTTCATGGGATTGGGCAAAGATGTTATTCCTGATTGGGAGACTATGAAGACATTATTCTTAGAGAAGTATCAGGACTATTGTAGGGGAACTAATAGGAGGAAAGATGAAATTTTCAGAATTTCACAAAAAGATGATGAGCCATTAGAATATTATGTGGAGTGATTTCAGTTTTCTTTGAAGAAAAACCCACAAAACAAGTTGTCAAAAGAATCCCTCAAGTTGTTATTTTCTAGGGGAGTCAATGATGACTGCATGGATGCCTTGAACCTCATTGGACAAGGAGATATTTCATAGATACCATTTCAAGACATTTGTAAGGTCTAGAGGAATTATTTTAGGACCTTCACTAAAAGGTCGAGAGGAGATAGGACATCCACTATTGATAAATCATCTACAGGTGTTTCAAAGATAGAGTTAAGCAACCTATTGTCCAACATGAAGGAGGACATGAAGGAGGACAATATTAGCCATTTGGAAACTTAGTTGGATACTCTCCACATCAATAATAAGCATGAGGAAGCTGATGCTATTCTCACTAAATACTGTCCAAGTTGTAGGCAAAGAAAAGCCAACTATAAATGCAAGAGAGTGGCTAGTATCCAGTAAGATAAAGTTGAGAAACCTAATTTTCATTCAATTGAAGGTGATGATGGAAAACTATTTTATATAGCACAAAGGAGGACATGGAAACAAAGATAAGGTATGCCACAATACCCCCTCATCTTTAAATCATCCATTCCTATTGGGAATCAAATCTTTTTTGCTTGGAAATCACAACCCTGGCTAACAAACCAAAACCAATGGAAAAACACTCAACAGTGGCCACAACCCCAAAAAAATTGGAATGAACATCAACCAAATCCTTGGCCACAACAGAATTTCCAAGGTTTCAATTATAATCCATAATGGCCAACACAACAAAGTCAATGGAAACCTCAGTGGCAAAAATTCTAATAGTGATAGCATAAAAATATGAATTATCAACAACCTATGCTCCCTCCTCCACTGCAGCAGCAAGCTATCATGTCTGCATCAAATCCTACAAATCATCCACCTAAGAAACCACAAATACTTTCCCAACCTACACCTAACCCTAACACAAATCCTATTTAGCAAGCTTATACTAACGAAGCTATGCAATACCCCACCTATGCGGTAGAGGTGAGTGATGTCCACCTTAGATCAGAAAAGCAACTAGTTGGACCTTCATCCCCTCAAATTACAGAGATGGAATATGAGGAAATAGTAGTTGAATCTTTAAAAAAATACCTTTAGAACCCGAGTCAAATTAGGTACACCAAACAACCACAAGTCCAAAGCCACCTTTTCTTGAATGCCTAGCTATTCAAAAGCATCACACACAGGTTGAAACAAATATTTTACCTTAGTTAAAAGATGTGAGCATCAAGGTACCACTTATCCAAGCTATCAAATACATCCCCATCCATACCAAAACTATGAGGGATTTGTTTCTTAAAAAACCAGGAAGGAAAAGAAAGGATCCTTAGATAGTGCATGTCTTGGGGAACCTTGCAGATATATCATGTTAGGGAGAATAATTCTCCCTAAGTATACAGATCCTAGTAATCCAGTAGTGGAAATTAAGATTAATGGGACCCTAATTAAGAATACTTTAATAGACTTGGGGGAAACAATCAATGTTATGACAAAAGAAACAATGCAGTTACTTCAGTTAGCCAACCTTAGGCCTACACAAACTATTTTATAGTAGTGGATAGGTCAACAGTTAAACCTGAAGGAATCATTGAAGATAATTATTACATTGGATTCTTGGGAATATCTTGTTGAAATCATAGCTCTGCAACCAAAATTTAATCTTGCAGGCTATCCACTCATCCTAGGTAGACCCTGGTTAGCTACAATTAATTCATTCATAGGTTGTAGGTCTCGCAATATGATAATATCCAATGGAACAATCACCAAGAAATTGGTTCTCTATCCTCCAACCAAACCTTATTCTGACCTTGAGCAAACTATTTGGCCCACTTTGGATGAGAAAGATGACTATTCTCTATAGGCATTGATGTCTATAGAATGCAGCCCGTTATTGGCTGACGAGGATGAAGATGAGCTCATTGCTCACATAATCTAGAATGATTGCGGCAGGAAACCACAACAACAAGATTCCCTCATATGCCTACAAGACCCCTTGCAAAGTATTATACCCACCAATTCCACATAATAAATAACCCAAAACTTTCATTCCTTACTACCTCAACAGTGTGTGCCCATTATACCAAGTCTTGATCTTTTATCAGTCCAAGAATCATCCAAGGAATTGGAATTCCTGTCAGGAAAAATGTTAAACATAAACAACACCTTGACTACAAAGCAGTAGAATTATCTACACATAATGTTGCAGGAACACTCATCAACATATGCATGGGATTACCATGATATGAAAGGTATAGATCTTGATTTATGTATGCACAATATTTATATCAATGATGGTTATAAACCCATTCGACAACCTTAGAGACGTATGAATCCTGCTTTGAGGGAGATAGTGAAAGTTGAACTAAAAAATCTCCTTGATGTAGGTTTAATCTATCAAATATCAGACAGTGAATGGGTCTCACCTTTGGTAATTTTTCCCAAGAAAGGTGGAAAATGGAGAGTTTATGTAGACTACAGGGAACTGAATACAACAACTCAGAAGGACCACTTTCCTTTTTCCCTTCATAGATCAAGTACTTGATTCTCTAGCTGGAAAAAATTACTTCTCATTTCTAGATGGTTTCAATGGTTACAACCAGATTAAAATTGCTCCAAAGGATTAGGACAAAACTACATTCACATGTCCTTGGGGAATTATGCCTAAATTATTTTTCCCTTCGGCTTATGCAATGCTCTAGCTACCTTCCAAAGAGCAGTACTCATCATATTTTATGATTATGTACATGATTGTATGGAGATATGCATGGATGATTTCACTACCTATGGTGAAACTTATGAGGAATCTCTCAATAATCTGGAAAAAGTGTTGAAAAGGTGTAAAGAAAACAACCTATCACTCAACAATGAAAAGTGTTTCATGATGATGACACAAGGAATTGTGTTGGGACACTTTATATCTAGTGCAAGAATTCAATTTTATCCACACAAGATAGAAATAATATCTACATTACTTGTACCACAAAATCAAAGAGATATCAGAAGCTTCCTTGGTCATGCAAGCTTCTACAAGTAGTTTATCAAAGATTTTAGTAAGATCGTTGCACCATTATTTTTTTTGTTGAGTAACGACATTGAATTTGAATGGACATTACAGTGTCAACATTCCTTTGAAGAGTTGAAGAAAGCCCTGACTCAAGCACCTATTTTGAGAGGTCCTAATTGGACTCTACCCTTTCATATACATACAGATGCTTCAGATTTTTTCATTGGAGTGGTTCAAAATTTAAGGAGTAGAGTTGAACTATACTGTAAAAAAGAAAGAGATGCTTGCAGTGGTATATGCTATTAATAAATTCGGGCACTATATCACTAGATATTCAATCTTTATCCATACAAACCATAAAGCAATCAGATATTTGATGAACAAGCTAGTAGTTGGAGGTAGATTGGTAAGATAGCCGCTTCTTCTGCAAGAATCTGAAATTACCATAGTCGATAGAGCTGGCAAACCCAATATAGTGGCAGATTTTTTGTCAATATTGCCAACACAATCAGCTAAAAGAGTGGTGTATGACTCATTTCTAGATGAAAATCTATTTTCCCTAAATGTACACATTCCATGGTATGTTGGTATTGCCCATTACTTGGTAACAAGGCAGATTCCGTCACATTTCTCTCCAAGAGAAAAGAGACAGTTGATACATAAATGTTTCCCATATTCTTGGATATCAATTTTTTATGTTTTATACTAGGCCATACAACATCATGAGAAGATACATAAGGGAAGATGAAATATTTGATATTATGAAAGCATGTCATGATGATCCATGTGGAGGTCATTTTGTAGCAAAAAGAGCAGCCTTTAAGATCCTCACAACTGGCTATTATTGGCCAAATTTACACAAAGATGTTAAAAACACCAGGAGTTGTGATAGGTTCCAGAGAATGGGAAGACCAACAAAGAGTGATGAAATTCCATTGCAGCCTCAATTAACATTAGCAACTTTTAACAAATGGGGTTTAGACTTTATTGGACCAATTTCACTGTTGGCCTCCTACAATAATTTCAATAACTAAGCCTTTATAGGCATGCTTCAGAGACTGGACATCTAACTTGAACAACCATCTTAACCATTATGAAAGTGCATTTAAATTGTCAACCCAGGGATGTGAACTTGAAATGGGTCAGTACAGTATGTGCACTAGGAACTCAAAGTACTTGTATTCATTCTACAACTAAGAGACTTAATACTGAAAGTAAATTTCATGGAAAGAAACAAAGTAAATGTTGAACATTACTCAACAGTTAAACTTAAACTGAACATGCATGACATAAATGAAAATTTGAGCAACGAACAGGAAACTACTCTACCCGCTTTGGTTGCAAAAACAGTCACATAGTGGAATTCGAGTGCTTGCAGGAACAGTCGATGCCAGATTCTTAACTAAGGACTAAACATAAGTTAATACTAATCTAACTAAACTAAAGGAATGGATTACTCACCAAGTGGGCCCCCTTGGATGAGTATCCTCTACAAATAATGCAAACTCAGATACTCAACTCAGAATCTCATTTTCATTCATTGGAAAGTGCAAATACAAAAGAGTGTGTCTGATTATCAAATTGTACAATAGCTTAGCAATCAACCCCTAAAGAAGGAGGATCCGAACCTTATTTATCAACTAAACAAGGCAGTCAACTCCCACTAACTAAGAGGACACCACTTAGGGAAAGCAGAGAAAAGAGTGGAAGAGCGGTTACACATGCAGGGGAATTCGTTCAGACATGCAAATCCAAACGTGGACTTGACCACTATAGTAACGCCCGCATTGCTCAATGTCATTAAAGATAAAAATAAGGCGGTTACATGCGACTGACATGGGAATCTCATGTCATCGTCCTTAGTTGACCTTCACATGTTTCCTCTACATGACCAGTTGGTGGCTATGTTTCTCAACTTAGCATTCTCAATCATGTTTGCATGGAAATGTCAGTACACATAATTATTGCATAGTTATAACCACCTTAAAGAACATTCATTAACCACATGCAAGATTAATATAGGTAGTCCACATAATAGGTTAATATCATTAAAACTGGTAGAAATGGAATTAAACCCAAATGTCTTATGGTTTGAGAGAAAGTATATAAAAGTATTAGCATGTAATATCAAATTCCATGGTAACCTCAACAAATAAACTATAGATTCTACCCATAACTAGACCAAAAACTAGACCCATCACTCCCCCAACCTAATTTTTTGATGGTCCTCCAGCAAGGGAAGAGTTATGCTTTTGCTTGGTCAAGGCTCTGAAATATGCAACTAATAACTGTCCAATATCAGTATCTGTTGTGGGCGAATCAGGGTTCTAGTACAATCCTCCCAACCTATCGAGTCTCCTCCATCTTTGATGTTCCTTAGCAATGTCATATCTGTAGAACCTAAAATTTGGTACAGGCCACATGAGGATAGGCAGTTGAAAAGTCAGAGGAAGCCAGTCTCGCCCCTTTGCTCTCCCAATCTAAATGTACCTTTCAATTCTTTTTATTGCAGCAGCCTAGTTGTGGATGGAATATGGTTCAGCTTGCTTCAGCTCATCATTTAATGTGTTCCATCTCTAGGATAAGTATCCTCTCATAGTGTCCTCTTTAGTTGTTGTTTTCACTTCATACTCACTATAAACTAACTCAATCCAAGGCATAATTCTATTACCATAGCTCGGCTTGAAAAAAATTCTATTCCAGTCTGTGTAAATTCCTTTGGGGTTCCTTAATTCAGCTCTAATGGCTAGGGGAATATTGGATTCCTTCCCCTTATAAGCATTATATTGTTCACCCCAGCTAATCTCATTTTCTACCCAAGACATGAATGCTCTCAATTGGATGTCCCCCACATAAAGCAGTGGGTTCCAGTCTTGGTCTTTAGTTACAACAAAGTTGTGTAAATAAAATTCACATAATAAATTTTTCATCTCAGGGGAGGCAATTCTATAAGCATTAAAAAATTCTGCAGGAGTTTCAATAGAGGGGTTCAACTGAGATGATTCTTGATAATTTAAATGAGAGATATTTCTCTTGCAGGTGTAGAGCATAAACCCTTGGAGGGGTTTTGCATTCTAGGATTTGTGGCACCAAGGTTGCAATGTTGCTCACCCTCTCCTTCAAAAAGATAATCTCTTCATTGTTTTCTTCAATAATCTCATCCCTCTCTTGGATTTCCTTTATCAATCTTTTATTTTCCTTTTACCATTCTTACTCTCTTCTTTGTATCTCTTTCCACAAATTCAAAATTGTTGCATGCACTAAAAAATCAAGAGGGTTATGGATTCCTACCAGGATTTTTGTAGATGGATGCTCCCCATATAGAACTATTTACATAGATTCAAGATGTCCCACCGGTTCAGGCTGTAGAGGTACAATTTATCTTTCCTCCTCTTGTTGCAGGGTCTCTTGTTCATGTTCTTGTAGTTGTTGTAGTAACTCGTGATCTATTTCCTGGTCTTGCTATAGGAACTCCTGACTTTCATGTTCTCGAATCTCAACTTCTTTAGCAAGGGCAGCAAGATCTGCTAGGGTCATTTTGGCTTCCTTATCGAATATATTTTCTTCTTCTACATTTTCCTGCTCCATTGGAGCTTCAGTGTTTTCATATGATGTCCCACCAAGCTCGTGGTTTTTCTGCGAAGGCATATCAACAACCAGTTTTGCTTTCTTGAGAGGGCTCTTATGTTTTCCTTTGGTTGTAGGATGAATAGTGGCAACCTTTCTTTTCTTAGGACTTGGCACCTCTCTTTGCATAGGCTGTGTTTTTCCTTTCCTTGCTTCTGCCTCCCTCTTATATGCCCTACTCCTTATCATAGTTTCAAGTGGAACATTATCATTTTCATAATTTGATGAATAATTTTTTTCTTCAAAATGCTCAGGCTCAGAGAAACTAACATCTATATTCCTTTCTTTAGTAGGAGGATTCACACCAGGTTAAGCACTAGAGGTTGAAGCACCAGGGGTGTCTTCATCCATGCTTAATTTTCTGCTAGACTTACATGTCTGAGGTGAAACCCTAGGTTGTGATTGCTCAAGTCTAAATTGATCAACTTTTATAAAATCCTCCCAAGTCATTCTAGGTGTTGCATCATGCAGAGATTTTACAACCAACATTTTAATCAGACAAAGGTGGGAAACAGATTTGTCCCTACCTTTTTGAGTTTTTGCTGCCATGATGGAGAGAAGGTTGTACAAGACATTGGGCACATTCATCTTCCTCCCATGCCTCATATGACTCAACAGTTTGAAATGCATTGAATGCAAGTTTGACAGTCGACCCTCAAAAGTGACATATCTGATAATGTAGACGGATGTCTGGTTCCATGGCTCGAGCAGAGAGAGTATTTTAGAACCCTGCTTGTCAATAGTTAGTGGAGGATCACCATGTATTGTGAATATAGCTCTAGTTGACCTGGCATCTCTAGAAATAGGGTAAGGTTCACAGTTAGCTAGTAACCCTGAAACTTCTGCAATTTGTTCTTCGGTTGCCATGACCTCTAGCCCTTTCACTGTGGCCTTTCCATCTAAAAATGTTTGGGAAAACTCCAATGCGATACCCTCATCAAAACCGTCCAGCCTCAGGAAATAGTCCAACTAGCCACAGTTTCAAAATTCGACCAAGCACTGTGCATCCTGTAATAAAGCATCATGAACTAAGGGCTCATTTTGAATGAGTCCTCCTTCCATTATCTGTAATCAATCTATCACTCTACAGAATTTCCCTCTGTAATGCTCGTTTGTAAGAAAATTCCTTTCTGCTCACTTGCTAGCTGAATTGTCAACTGAATTTTCCTTCACTTTGTTTTTACCATTTACCATTTTCATTTCAATATTATGACAGGATGAATAATGGAAAAAAAATAGTAATAAAAGGGAGTTATGATGAGAGGAAATGGCGGTGGCAGTTTAGTGTCACATCACATATGCGAGTCGTCTTTAAATCAACTCAGCAAGATTTGTTGATGCAGATAATCATGGACTGACATGTGGCAATATATCTACATCTTTCTTAACCCTCCCCCCAACCTAAATTTGGACATGTTTCCACACATGCAAGATGGTAGTAGTGATTTGACAAGGGGATTATAGAAATTATGTGAACGTCCATACTAACATACAGTGATTAAATGAAATGCTCTAAAAGATAATTAAGAATGCAATTAATGTGTACAAACATGATTGGGTAGAGGATTTATTACAATGAGCGTGGAGAAAGTATCATTCACCTTTTTAAGAAATAATTGAGCAATTAATGATAATGAAGTGGAATGGTGTGAGGTGGAATGAAGTGATGGGAGAGAGAGAAAGGTGGTATGGATGGATGGATGGGCGGATGGGTGAAGAAATGGACTTCTACAAAATTAGAAATCATTATTATGACAAGTACGTACCTTAATTAGCTAGAAGGAGGGACACTAGGCCACTGGCTTCGGCTACAAGAACTGTGCTCGGGTGTTGCATGTTGGATGAACTACTGCAGGAATTCTTCTTTGGAAGTTGGCCTGTTATACATTCTGAGACGATGGCCATTGATGAGTAATTTGAATCTGACAGGGTCAATGGTAGTGAGCTACACAACTCCATTGGGAGAGACCTTAGCAATTTTGTATGGTCCTAACCACCTTCTTTGCAATTTGTCTGTATTATCTTGATACCATGAGTCATAAAGCAATGCCCAGTCACTTGGCTGAATTTTTTTTCTTTGATAAATTTAACATGCCATTTGACTCTTTGACTCTACAAAACTTTGGTATGGTGCAAGGTTGTTTTCCTCAGTTCATCTAATGCATTTAGCTACATGAACCTTTCTTTTTGTGCCTCATAAATTTCCATCCCCAACTCTACTACAGTTCTAAGATTCTTGTGCTCATATTTGATGGGCATCATGGCTATCTTCCCATACAGTAGGTCAAATAGTGTGAAGCATGTAGTTGTCTTACAGGTGGTTCTATAGGTCCAAACTGCTTCTGATAATCTCTTTGCCCAATCATTTCTATGAATATCCACTATTTTTGTTAGGAGGACCTCCATCTCTCTATTTGTCACCTCAACTTGTCCATTTTCCTGAGTGTGATAAGGAGTAGACTTTATGTGCCTTATGTTATATTCATTAACTAGTGCTACAACAAGTGTTGAGCTAAACTAAGCTCCTTGATCAATTATTATTTCTCTGGGGACTCCATACCGTGTGAAGATTTCTTCATAAAGAAATTTTGCAACTTTGTTGTCTTTGGCATGTTTCATGGCTTTGACTTCTACCCACTTAGTTACATAATCAGTGCATACCAAAATATAAGACTTACCATTTGATGGGGGATCAATGGGTCCCTACAAATCCAATCCCCACTTTTCAAAGGGAGTGACTACTACTTGGGGATAGAGTGGCATCTCATTTGACTTTGTTGGTCTGCCCATTCTTTGGCATCTGTCACATTTCCATGTATATCTCCTTGCATCTTTGTGGAGTGTAGGCCAATAGTATTCTGTGTTCAAAAATTTTATTGATGTCCTTTTGGCCACAAAGTGTCCTCCATAGGTTTCATCATGGCATGCATGCAAAATTTCACAAGTCTCATCTTCTCTCACACATCTTCTCATAACATGATATAGTCCAGTATAAAATAGGCATCCAACTATCCATGAAAAAGGGAAATATTTTTCAATCAACACTCTTCTCTCTTTTGGAGAGAAGTGAGGAGGAACTCTCTGTCACAAGGTAATTAGCTATATCTGCATACCAGGTGTCTACACACTAATGGAGAATAGATGCTCATTAGGAAAGGAATCATCTATGGCTTGACTGTTTGATGATGTGGTCAGCCTTGAAAGAAAATCTGCAACAATGTTGGCCTTCACCAGTTTATCCACAATATTTATGTCAAACTCCTACATCAACAACAACCATCTAGCTAACCTTCCTGAGATTAGGGGTTTATTCATGAGATCTAATGGTTGCATGATTAGTGTGCACAAAGATCTGGTAGCCTGTTATATAGTGCCTGAATTTGTTCAAGGCATAGATTACTGCTAGCATTTCTTTCTCTATTACTATGTAATTTAGTTCAACTCCCTGCAAGTTTTTGTTGATGAAATAGATGGAATTTTCAACGACTTCTGATTTTTGTCCTAGGACTACTCCTATGGCATAATATGAGGCATCAGTATGGATGTGAAAAGGAATTTCCCAATTCGGTCCCTTAAGTATAGGAGCATGAGTCAGAGTTGTTTTTAAATTAGAAAATGTTTTATCACAGCCTTCTATCCATTGGAACTCAGCTTCTTTAGTCAGAAAACTATACAATGGTGTTGCTATTTTCCTAAAATATTTGATGAAACACCTATAATAGCCTGCATGTCCCAAGAAACTCCTAACATCCTTTTATTTTGCAGGTATAGGCAGATTAGTAATTACCTCAATTTTTGTAGGATCAACTTGAATTTTGTGGTGGGAAATATAGTGGCCAAAAACTACACCTTCCTACATCATCATGAAGCACTTCTCACTATTTAGAGATATATTTTGGTCTTCACATCTCTATAAGACTTTCTTCAACTTTTCCAATGCTTCATCAAAATTAGCACCATAGGTTGTAAAATCATCCATATAGATTTTCATGCAGTCAAGGGAGATGTTTGAAAATATGTTCATGACTACTCTCTGAAAAGTTGCAGGTGTGTTGCATAACCCAAGGGGAATTACTGAATAGGAATATGTACCCCATATAAATTTGAATGTTGTCTTCTCTTGGTCTTCTGGTGCAATTTGAGTATGATTGTAACCACTGAATCCATCAAAGTATTGTTTGCCTGCAAGAGAGTCTAGGACTTGATCTATAAAAGGCAAGGGAAAATGCTCCTTCTTAGTAGTAGCATTGAGTTCTCTATAGTCAACACAAAATCACCATTTTCCTCCCTTCTTAGGCACAATCACCAATGGAGACACCCACTGGCTGTCTGAAATAGGGTAGATAAATCCTGCATCTAGTAACTTTTGCAGTTTTGTTTTGACAATTTCCCTAAATGCAGGGTTGATTCTCCTCTGTGGTTGTCTTACAGGTGTACAATCATCTTTGATATATCCGATGAGTTCAGAGTTTTGGATCCAATACCTTCATATCATGATAATCCCAGGCAAATGCATTTTGATGGGCTTTCAGCAAATTTTCCAATGTCAATTGTTGTCCCTCACTCAATTTACTGTTCATATTCACATATCACCCTTTAGACACATGTACTTGTGTAACTAACTCTATCATAGTTTTTTCATTAATACATGGTACCTTAAGTTCATGTGGCAGAATTGTGTGAAACATACATGTTGTTGCAAGAAATTTGTCTGTTGGAAGAGTGGTTGCAGGAAGTCTATCCGCAAAGATAGTGGCTGCAGGAAGAGTGGTTGCAGGAAGTCTGTCTGCTAGAAGAGTGGTTGTAGGAAGATCAGGTAGAACTGATAGAAGTTTTTGCATGAGGTCAACATAACTAGATGCATGAGCAGGTGATGTCTCTTCTATTTGACAATGGTTTTGAATGATACTAGATAACAACTCATCTTCATCTTGAAGTTGCAGGAAAATACTTCTCCCTAGCATCATGAGTTGTGCCACAGAGTTAACTTCTTCATCCTCTTCACCAACATGTGTCCATACAAACTTATCCACATCATGGGATGGTTGAGCAAGAGGATAAAGAACAAGCTTTTTGGTGTTCCTGCCACCAGAAATGGTCATGTCACTTGAATGACATCCAATATAATCATTTGCAGTTGCTAACCATGGCCTATCAAGGATAATGGGATACCCGCCTAGTGTAGCTTTGGGAGAAAGAACCATGAAGTCAACTAGATACTCCCAAGAGTCTAGAATCACCACAATGTCCTCTACTATGCCATTAGGCTTAATAGTGGAACTATCAGCAAGCTGCAGGACAGTAGGTGTAGATCTCATGCTTGCAATTTTTAGTTGTTGTAGGATGTCTTTAGTCATCACATTGATTGTTGCACCCAATTCAATCAAAGCATTCTTTATGTTTATCCCATTTATAATAACTTCAACCATAGTACTACCTGGATCATTGTACTTGGGGATAGTTACTTTTCTAAGCATGATGTCAGCCAATTGTCCTGCTACATGAACTGTAGTTGTGTCATTCTTTTTCTTGCCCAGTTTCTTGAGGCATGCTTCTTTAATTGCCTTTCCTTATATAGGAACATATTTTATGGCCTAGAACAGGGGAATCTGGATACATATATGCTTTAGCTGGTCTATAATATCAAAACTAGTTTCCTCCTTGTCTTTTTTTTGTTTGGTACCTTCCAACCTCTAGGGGAATGGTGGTTCTTGGGCTATTTACTTGGCTGAAAATAGTTTAGGATTTGTAGGTGCACAAGGTTGAATGGGATCTGTCAGATATTTTTCTTTCTCTTCCATAGGAAGCTCAGTAATAATGGGGGTTGAAGGAGCTGACAAGGTAGTTCTTGAATGCAGACGTATGTCACTTAAACTCACAGCATATGCAGGAAAGTGATTTGGATCAGCTGAATATACAGGTTGATGTTGTGGTTTACTATTTGGATTGGGTGTGGGTTGGGTTCGTAACTGAGTAGGTTTGGGCACATTTGAGCTTGGATTAGTATGAGGAGGAATTATAGTAGGTTTTTGGGGTTGAGAAGATGGTTGCATGTAGTTGGTTGTCTGATTTGGCCATTGTTGACCACCTCTCCATTGAGATGTTTGTTGCCAATTTCCTAGAGGTGGTTGCCAAGGTCCTTGAAATTGTTGCCAATTCCCCAGAAGTTGTTGCCATTGAGGTGAGGGATTTTGATAATTGGACCAAGCATTTGAAGGGTTACCCCAAGACTATGGTGGATATCCTCCATAGTTGGATGGACAAGGGGGTTGCCACTGGTTACTAGATGAATAAGAATTACAATATGGCCCAACAAAAGATAGTGGATTTGGTGGCATACCTTGTCTTGAATCCCATGGCCTTTTTTTGCAACAAATTAGACTTGGTCTTCCTCAGTTTGAATTGGTTTGAAATCAAGTAGAATTTTCTTTTTGTCAATTTTAGGTATCACCTTGCATCTGCAATCCTTCTTCTCCTGTCTACAATGAGGGAAATATTCTATCAGTATTGTCTCTGCCTCCTCATGTTTCTTATTAGCTTGAAGTGTATCCAGCTGAGTAGCTAGATTGTTGATTATATCATGTTTGAAATCTCCCAACAAATTATTAATCTCCATCCTTGAGACTCCACTAGTGGATGACTTTCCCATCGAGGATTGGTAAGCTCTTCCTTTCTCTGAAGCTACCCTAGAATAGTTCTGGCATACCTTCTTGATATCCTCCCAAGGGACTTGAGTTATATCTCCTCCTTCCATCAGGTCCAAGGCATTAGTGCAGCTTTCGATAATTTCTCTTAGGAAAAACAACTTTTGTGAGTCTTCATTGAGCGTATGATGTGGAGAATTTTGCAAACAAAACAAAAATCTTGAAATGAAATCCTCCA